>VDFB02276092.1:0-49619 GCA_007258455.2 Sequoia sempervirens | reverse complement strand
CATTACAAACCCCAATCAATGTTATGCCTTATGGTTTGTCATATAATCTTCTCTTAGGAAGACCATGGATTCATGAGATGCATGTGGTGCCTTCTACTCTTCATCATAAAATGAAGTATGTCTACAACAAAAAAGTGTACACACTCAAAGCTAATCATGAGCCTTATAGTGTTTTACAACTTGAGAAAGAAAAGGAGTGTCCTTTGAAATAATTAACACCAACTACACAAGTGGAACCCATGCAAGAGAAAGAAAAGGAAAAGTATATTGAGGAAGTCATGTAGTTTTTGGAAGATGATTGGGGTTCCTTGGATTTCACACCAAAATTCATGGGTGAATACAAGATCATAAAAAAAGAGTATAAAAGGGTAAAATAAAAAGTGGTCATGTCAACACAAAATTTGAAAGCATCCACCTCAACCACTTTAGAAGAAGAACCATATTAGACAATAAAATTTGATGAAGTTGATTATGAGCAACCACCAAATCTGAAAGAAATGAAAAATCTTTATGGAAAAAGGTTATGAACTTATGAAACAACTTGGGTATAGTGTAAAAGGATGTGGTACTAGAGAATAAGGTATGTGCCTCCCCATATAGCCTAAGACATGAGAAAAGACTAGTGGTCTTGTCTATTGTTCCTCAAAAGAAACAAGCAAGCCCTCACTCAATATTAACACTCTTAAAAAAGATTCTTATAAGCCAAATTTAACATTACTACATCCTAAACTGATAGACACTAGTGGTCTTGATTATTATCCTCTAAAAGAAACAGAAGAAATAGAGTAATCCTCGCTTAATATTATTGTCATAACACAAAACAATAATGATTGGATTTTGTTAGATTTTACACCTTCCTTTAAAGAAGAGTAAAAAATATCACAATCTAAAGAGTCTTGCGTAAGTATGACATCTTATACTAAGCAAGAGATATCTTTGTTGCAAAATAAAGGAACATCCTCTACTATTGATTTAGAGAGTATCTTGTCAAGACTCCTCCAAAATTGTTTGATATCTCTCCCTCTAAGAACACAAAAGAAATTTTACTTCAATGGTTCATTTTGTGCATATCCTAGAATTCATGGTCATTCTACTAATGAATGTAAGGCTTTGAGTAATAAAACTCAACATCTTAAGGATTGTGGTGCTCTTCCTTGTGTTGATGAAATTTTATGCTTGATATGCGATTTTATGTTTCAATGTTGAAATACAAGTTAATATGATGTATATGATATGCAATATGACTAATTTTTTTTTATATTTTTTCAAATTTAAAGAATGCAAAAAATGAAATCCTAAAACCCTAGATGAGATGCAAGTTTGAATGTAAACTAGAAACCCTAAATGATATCCAATTCACTGCAAATGAATGCAAGGTCTAAACCTAGGATGCAAAGGACTCCTAAAATAAGAAAACTACAATGTTCAAAATTGTTAGGTTCACCAAAATGAATAGAAGGAAATAGGTTTCTACCTTTTTGGAGATGGAACTAAAGGGATAAGGGTCTATTTCACTCTAGTTCATTAAAGGAAACCAAGATAGACCTTATAGCAATCTCTTTTCCTAATTTGATCATTAGGTTGAGATATCTAGGGTTTCCTTTAGTGAACTAAGAGTGAAATAGGCCCCTTGAATGAAATGAAACATGAAACAAAAGATAGAACTCTGCCCCACCCAAGGAAACCTTCGAAGACATAACTTTTTTATAGCTTATTAGGGTGCTCCCAAGCATTAGACTAGGGAACCCTTAACTTTAGGGTTTTGTAGTTAACTTCTTATTAAGTAGTTTGAATTAAATTATGTACCTTACAAGGTTAAATTCATTTTTCTCAAAAGCCAAGGTTGGATCTACATAAATATTTTTCTAAGGATTAATTTCACCTTGGTCACATGAGTTCCATCTGCCCCCTTTTTAGGGTTTTGAGCGGGAAATCAAGGTTTACAATTCAAATTTTGTGAATGTCACCATTTGGGATCTAATAAATGGTAAATTAGATGGAATGCCTATATAATTAAGGTTTCAAATAATTATTTCACCTAAGTAACCTAAGCAACCTAATAATATTCAAGCAAGAGTGTCTCTCCTAGATCTATAGCCTTCAAGAGATATTTTCAAGTATTCAAGAGCATTCAAGAGCTAATTATCAAGCATACAAGAGCATCAATTAAAGATCCAAGAATCATGTGAAGGTATTCATGCAAAACAATAATGATTGGAGTTTGTTAGATTTTGCACCTTCCTTCAAAGAAGAGTCCAAAATCTTGCAATCTAATGAGTCTTCAGTATGTATGACATCTTGTACTAAGCAAGAGATATCTTTGTTTCAAAATAAAGGAATATCCTCTACTATTGATCAAGAGATTATCTTGTCAAGACTCATCTAAGATCATTTGACATCTCTCCCTCCAAGAACATGAAATAAATTTTACTACAAGATTTCATTTTTTGCATATCATAGAATTCATGATCATTCCACTAATGAATGCAAGGCTTTGAGTAATAAAATTCAACATATTAAGGATTTTGGTGCTCTTCCTTGTGTTGACACACCTAGTTCCTTTAATTTATATTAATTTTCATGTTCTTCATCAATAATCTTGGCTCACCCTTGTCTTTCACTAAGTAGGGGCAAGGGAGTTAGGAAGCCTTGTCCTTGTATGGCACTTGTCATTGTCTCTTTTGGCTAGTTGATTACCTTCCATGTATATATAGGAGAAAGCTTGGGATGTGGACAACATGCCTTAAGTTGTCTCACATGTGACGTACTGAGTTATCTTTAATTGTTGTATTTTGGGGGAAACCCGTTATCCATGATGAAGTTTCATTTGGGAGCATATGACTTGGCATAGGGCCTTTCGGATAAGCTCTCATGTATTCTTCTGCTTTATGGAAATTTATCACAACAATGGTATTAGCAACCACTTTAAAGTGGGGGCATACAATGACACTCATGTTTCACTATGTGATTTTTCTTTCTTCTTGTGATGCATCCTTTTTTTGGTGGTTTCATTGGGTTTGATTTCCTCCAAGAGCATGATATTTCCTTTATTTTTTCTCTCTTGGATACATTAGACATGATTTTCCCTAAGAAGAGACCTTACATGAACTAAGAAAAAGCCCTTTGAACATACCTTTACACTATTTTGCATTTACAATAAATGTTATATGGCCACCTTGCATAACACAATTTTTTTGCCTCTAGAGCCATCCTATTTGTTCATGAGCATCAAGCATATGATTTTTTTCTTGCCTCATGAATCCTATTGTTCGTGTTGTGTGGTGCCTTATCAAAGTTATCAAGAGATATAGCTTTGCTATGGTTAGTGAATGAGAGTTGAACTTAGGCATGAATTTCCCATAGCCACTTTCTTGTGTGTGTGAGCACATACTGGTCGCATGCGTATGTGTCTCACCTCTCTAGAATCTCAACTAGTGGATGGCCTGAGTTTCACTAGCCCATGTGAGTGTGGGCTTGGTTTTCATAGTTCACATCATGTTCCACTTGTAAATGTTTTTTGGACATATAAATTATATCTAATCCACATTGCGTTGGAAAAATAGTCAAGGCCTAATCCACCCTTTTTATTTTTGTTTTTCATTCTTCTTTATGTCTTTGGAATTGTATGCTTGTATCTTGTTGTTGATCCATACATCATTTACCACTATGATTCAAACTAACTTGGAAATAGGAAATAGGGGTGTGCTCCACCTTAGGATACCTTATTAGGGTTACTTAAATGAATTAAAGGAAATAGGGTTACTTGAATGAATATGACTTGGTATAGGGATTTCAAAACAAGCTTGCATTTCCTCTTTATTGTTAGCATTTATCATTTGATACTTTAAATTAATTGCTCATGGCATGGTGTTTAGTAATTTCTTTAAAGTGGGGGCATACATTGGCATTATTTTGTTGTATTTTTTAACTTATGTTTCATTGTGTAGTCTTCTTACTTCATGTGATGCGTCTTTATCTTTTTGGTGACATTATATGTGATTTCCTTCAAGAGCATGATCTCTCTTAGAATATTATATTCCTCTTAGTGGCTTGATGTGACACACTGCATCCCCTAAGTTGTGAATCTTCTATTCTTTGATTGGTCCTCTCTTGGAGACATTAGGCACGATGTTTCCTAAGTGAATACCTTACATGAACTAATAAAAACTCTTTTGTACATACATTACACTATTTTTGCATTTACAATAGTTGTTACATGGCCATCTTGCATAACACACTTTACTTGCCTATGGAACCATCCTATTAGTTCATGGGTGTCAAGCATATGAAGTTTTTCTTGCCATCACTTTAAAGAAATTACTAAACACCATGCTAATTAAAAAGAAATCAAGAGTAATTTCCTAAAGATAAAGTGGTTGAAAAACCTCCTATGGTTCCTTTCAGGAATGGAAGGGACCATAGGAGGCTATTCAACCAATTTATAGTTTTGAAGGAAATGTAAACATGAATAAATTAAACCCTAGAAACTTAGAATATGAAATTAGATAGAAAAACAAAAAGATAAAGAAAGGTACCTAGAGAATTAGAGATGACTAAGCAAGACCTGAAATCATTGAAATTTTATTTTTTTGATGTGAACTAGAAATCATATGCCAAATTGAGTGATTTAGTCCCAGTTTAGGGTTTCTGGCTGAATCTAAAATCTACAACTAAAAAATTAGGATCTGTAGAAAATTGTTGAAAAGTGGTATATTGGGAATCATATGCCCAAGGTGGAGATTTAGTCCGAATATGGGTTTCCCTTACTTGTTTACTCACCTTGATAAGCTAAAGGAAACCCATCAAGATTTAGAATATCAGTAATCTTGATTTGGTCCTAAGCTAAATCAATATAAGTACTCTCACTAATATGCCAACTTGTATTGTTGTAATTGAATAGATAATACTTTTATTCAATAGTATCCATAGGACATTGTAATAGAACTTTGTTTGATTTTATTATCGTAGATATGATGTCGGCTTGTAGTGTTGTAATTTTGGGAAATTTGGCATAAAAAAGTATAAATACAAGGTTATTTCACATATTTTCACCTAGTGAATTCAAGTGATCTTATGAGCATTCAAGTGAGAGAATTATAGAGCATTCAAGAGAATTCAAGAGCTGACTATCAAGTATTTTGGAGCTATATTCAAGAATCAAGCATCATGTGTGTTCTTTGAGCTAACATTTGTGATGTAGGTTTTTATGATTCATTTCACATACAATTGTAGCATTTATATCAAGGATTTGGTGAGTTGCAACATTGCATATTGTTCATTCATCATTCATTCATTCTATTTCATTTCATTTCAATGTTTGATTACCAAAACAAGGTTTGACCAAGGAAAACCCCTATCCACTAACAAATCAACATTTTATCCCTCTACATCCATGATTGTAGATCTAGGTAGTTTGAGACTTGAAGATCATTTCAAGGAAAAGTTGCAAGATTGAAGAAAGTTGTCAAAGTTTTCAAGAAGTTGTCATCTTCACAAAAAGTCAACTACAAGGAAAAATTCAAGATTTCAAACTCAAAAATTGGAAGGGAGAGAAGCTACAAAAGATCACTCAAGGATACCATAGTTTCAGGAAAACCCTAATACTAGGACTAAATCACCACCTTGGGTGTATGAGTCCCAGTACACCAATTTTCATTTGTTTTCTATAGATCCTAGTTTACCAGTTTTAGATATTAAATTTAGCCAAAAACCCTAAACTAGGACTAAATCACCTAGTCTGGTGTATGAGTCCCAATTCACATCAAAATTCATAATTTTAGGATTACAGAACTTGTTTCAAGCATCTCTAGTATTCTGGGTGCTTCTATTATTATTCTCAGTTTGTTATTCTAATTCCAAGTTCATTTTCTAGGTCATATAGCTAAATTTGCATATTTTATTCATTTCCTTATTTCTAAGTGTGTGTGTGTTATATGTGGAAAGTTAGTATCAACACAAACCTTAATGAAACAATTTATATTCAAATATTCAAAGAAAATAAGTTATTCCAATTTGTAATAAACTAAATCTTTCAAGAACGTCTCATTGTCCTCTATTCTTAATGATTATTTTTAACCTTTTGGCACTCAGATTTCTATGTGCACAAAGTCTATTAGAATGACACTTAAGAAATGAGATTAGTAGTCAACATGTAAGACAACTAAATGCCTACATAATACTATGTGCAAACAATGATGATGAATGCTATGATGAGTGAAGGATGATGTTGATGATGGGCTGGATACGCGGGAGGTGGGATGTTGTAGGATCTATGACTATTGCATGATTTAGCATATGCTTCGAAATGCAAATTTCTTGTAATGGATCAGAAATGCAATGCAACTGGCGATGCAAATGGACATAAAAATGCAACTATGATGCAAGATCAAAAGCCAAGATGTAATGTGCAAAACATGATGTACAAATATTTGAGAAGCATTTAAAATGCTCCAGCTCAACAATGATAACCCGGCATAATAATCTCTCTGAGCCAATGTGGGATAGTATTCAAGGGTTGTTTATAACCTTTCTCCAAGAATAGGACGAGTGCTAATATTAATGGTGTTCTGCCTGGATGGGTGAAGCATTTAGTTATAGAATCAATATGTTGTCCCCTTGAGAAAATACAACATGCCATTTGGATGGAAGAATCTCTTGACCAATGGGAAATATTCCATTTGGATGGAAGATTCAAGTGTGGGAAGAGAATACCATGTGCTTCCAAAATTGGTGGAAGTGTGGGAAGAATAAGTCATGTGCTTTTTGAAATTGGTGGAAGTGTGGGAAGAATAAGTCATGTGTGTTTCCAGAGGTGGAAGAGAAGACATGTGGACGAGTTGAAGATAATTTCCTAATTAAAAATTAGAGCAGTTTATTTCATAGCATGGTGGCACAAAGTTATAGAATAATAGGTTCCTCCCACTGGATTTAGAAGATTAATTAAAATAAAACAAAGTCTCAGGAAACCCTATTATTTTAATTGTTTCTTTAGAAGAATATGTTTGATTTTAATTAGCAAGGGTGAATAATAAATGGAGAATTTATATTTATACCTAAGTTGGAATATTAATCAAAATAGCTACTATTTAATTAATTAAAAGTGATGACAATTTCCTTTAGGTGTATACATTTTTCCCCTTGGAAGTAATGTTATACCCTAATACTAATACTCTCTAAAAAGTTTTCAATGCCCTTGACGATGCCTCTGTGATGTTACTCACAGCAATCAATGGATATATCTCCCTCAAGATATACACCTGGAAAAATGGTCATCACCTCTTTTAATTAATTCTTCAAATACTCAGCTTATTTGATTAATATTCTGAACAATGTATAAATAAATTCTCAATTTATTTATATTGTTCACCCCTTCTAATTCCTCCAAATCTAAAATATAGCTCTTCTTATATTAATTAAATAAACAAGGCTCCCTAAACTTGTTCTTATTTAATTAATACCACTAAATCCACTAGGAAATTAAACACATTTCTACAACTTTTAAAAGCCACCTCATCAAGGTCAAGATGAAAAATAGATAACTCCTAATCTTTTAATTAGAATTATCTCTCAACTCATTTCTGTTGAAACATGGTCTTCTCTTCCCACATCTCCACCACCGGGGCTAATAATGGTATTCTCTCCCCACACCTTTGAATCTTCCATCCAAATGGCATGTTGTCTTTGGTCAATGGGACAACATCTTGATTCCTTTCATCTTCACCATCCATCTTTCTTATTTGAATCTAGACCGTTGATTATTGCCACATCACTATATGCTTGAAAATGACTATAAATATAGCCCTTTGGGCCTTGTATTTGCATCCACATTTGAAGAAAAGCAGTTTCTATCATTAGATCTCTCGAGCACTAAGCAGTCCAAAGCTAGTCTTTACATCATTTTTTGCATCATATTTAGATCTTAGATTAACATATTGCTTCATAGTTGCATTTTATCATCCATCTTGCATCATAGTTGCATTTTAGATTAGTTAATTTTAAGTTTGCATTTGAGCATATGTAGAATCATGCATAGAATCATATAGATCAATACCATAGTATCCACCTCCACTTGTTCATATATCATCAACATCATCCTTCACTCATCATAGCATTCATCATCATTGTTTGCACATAGTTTCATGTAGGCATATAGTTGGCTTGCATGTTGAATGTTATCTCGTTTCCTAAGTATTCATTTTAAAAACCATTGTGCTCATAGAAATTTGAGGGCCAAATGGTTTAATAAATCCTTAGGAATAGAGGACAATGAGACGTTCTTGAAAGATTCGTTAAGATGCAATTTAGAATAGTTTACTTTGCTTTGAATCTTTGAATATAAATCATTTCATTAAGGTTTGTGTTGCTACTTACTTTTCACATTTCACACACACACACAAAAATGGCACCCAACATGGGGCCTTACCCTGTTTATTACTAACATGCTTGAAAATTTATGTTCATAGGTTCGAACATGAGCCTTTTGGAGCCTCTTGGAGCCTCTTGCACCCGTTTTGGAGCTTCTTGGAGCATTTTTCACCTATTCTAGAGTCTTTTGTCTCTGTTTTGGCACCTTTCACTTCTAGATTAGTGATTTTTGTCTATGTTTTAGCACTTTTATAGTCAATTTTAAAATGGTTGTATCTTGGTCATACAAAGGCCTTTTTCAGAGCTTTTTTTTTGAAATGGGGTATAATTTCATAAGCTATGCAATGGTGTAGGTGTTTCTCAACTTTGGTCTTTGTTTTGGATCCTTTGGTCTCTATTTTGGTGCATTTGATCTCTATTTTGGTGCCTTTTGCACAATTTTGGGCTACTCTATCTCTATTTTGGAACCTTTTGTCTTTGTTTTGGTGCCTTTTGTCTCTATTTTTGGTACCTTTTGTAGTTTCCAAATTCCAATACTTTGTGTTCTTGTTTTGTAGGTTTCCCAAAAACACTTGTCAAAGACACTTTTATCAAACTAATGACATATTGCAAGGGATGGAAGTGATTTACTTGTTTCCTTTTGGTTAAGATAGGAACATAGCTTAATTAAAAGGTTAATGAGCACCATGTTTCATTTTGGTTAAGTTACGAACATAGCTTAATTAAAGGGTTGATGAACACCATGTCCTTTTTTCTTGATGGATGGTAGGCATATTCTCGCCCCTAACCCAAGTGAACCAAAAGCCGGACCTTCATTCACCCCAGTGGCAGGAGTTGTATATCCTGTATGTGTTCACTCCCCTTATTCATGTGGAATAAAGATTAATTGAACTAAGGAGTATACTATTGGATTTTTTATCTTAGAGTGGCCTTGCCTTAGGGAAAAGTAATCACCTAAGCGCAGCCCATCCTTAACTTAGTAAATGCCAGCCAAGCAATATTTCCATCCAAGATATAAGTGTGTATACCGGAACAAAGACCAATGTATCAGCGCAGAGGTTGGTTTCAGAGAGGGAAACAATGGTCTCTCACAGCATGGATCAACCCCCATGAATGGAAAGTCCTTACTAAAACCCTGTAATATGGCCAAAACCTTTCTTTGGTGCAACAAAAGTCATTGCGAAGGCATCCACATTATCACAATTTTTAGTAGAGATGAGAAATATGCCATGGGAGATTCATGGGTATTGATGCTTGGATGCCTCAAGAAGTGAGTGTCATGGAGGGGGGGCAGTGGGGTCAAGCATCTAGTCATCCACTAAGAATAAGTGTGGTTGGGGTAAAACCAATGTGGAATCCAAAAGAATACAATATTTCACAACCTTAGAGTTTATATCAAGCTTTTGATGTTTTCATCCAAAGTTTTTTTCAAATGAACAAAACGCCACATGTTCAAAAGCGAAACCCCTGATTCAAAAAATTGTGCATTTAGTGAAACAACCAAGTCTCCCATTGAAAAATCAAGAAAACCAAGAAAATTTTCAAAGAAACCTCAAAACCAAGTCCGAACTGTTTTGCTAACTCCTCTTGTCTCTCGCTTTTGGTGTCTTTTGCACATTTCTGTGGCACCTTGCCCTCTTTTTGGCACCTTTTAAAACAAAAAAATAGTGACCTAGGTTCATCTCTTGCCTGATAGTCGGTCTCATCTTGGGAATCCTCAATAGTGTTCAACCAATCCTTAGGTAAAACAGGGTCTAAACATGTTTTTTAGCAAATGATTTCACAAAAGATTAAAATGAAGAAACCAAAGTCCAAACCTCTTCATGCAAAAGAACATCAAAAATGTCTTGCAAAACTCTATGACTTTAGAGAGAGGTTGTCCTTCAATTTCTACAAAAAAGATTGCAAGAACAATCCTGAATTATACATCTTTTACTATTGCCAAAATACAAGACTTTTCCAAAGATTTGAGTACCTCGTTTAGGAAGAAAATTTACCGCTAGTTTCACAATTTGAACCAAACTTTTGGAACTTTCTCAAAGTCCAAGATCATTCCTTAGATACCTTAGAAGTCAAACTTGTTAAAATTGACCTCTACAAGTGGAATTTTCCAACCTAAACCAAGATATAATATCACAAAGTACCAACATCATCAAATTTATCACACCTTTGATTATTAAGCCTAGTTTCATCATCAGGATTTATCATCCTCTCATCATGAAATGAAGCTATATAGTCAAATCAAACTTAGTCTCATTTTAATTTATCATTCTATTTGACTTTTTTGTAATCCTTGGCACTATTCCAAATAAAGATAAAAGTTTAGACAAAGTATAACACTTGCATGCCCATTCAAACAAGGTTGAAAATTTGAAAACTTAAGCAAAAAGGACTTGAAAATCAAAACATTGAAAATAAAATCATCGAAACTCCAACCATTGAAACTCCAATCATTGAGACTCAAAAAACTATAACTCAAAATAGTGAAACACAAAACACCATGTCACAGGCTGAAGAGAATCCTTTTCATGGACTCAACAACACTAACAAGGAAGAAATAACCAAAGAAGATATTCAACATGTTGAACAAGACCCCAATTTCCACAAGTGTTTAGAAAAGAATTTTAAAAGAAATGGGGAAAAATACCTCCTTATGCGAGCTAAACAAGGTGCTAAATTTCTAGAAAAAAATTGATGTGAATCAATTGAAAGCACCTCCCAAAAATCCTAAAAATGATCTTGAACAAGTGGTTGCTCTCACTCACCAAACAAAGAAACTTCAACAAAAAATCTGGGATATGCAAAGGGAAACAACCATAGAAAGATATTTGTTATCAGAAATCTATTCTTATCCATATAATAGAAATATAGACATGATACCTTCTCAACCAATAAATACATCATCCAAGTTCAATTTCTTTAAATTCTTGAAAAAGTTAAATGAGAAGCCCAAATCAAAGTCTTCAAATACAAAGGATATTGAACAATCTTACCATGTCATGCATCTATCTTCATCTCCCATAAGTCAAAATAAATCTTAGGATTCTTTCACTCAAGTCAACAATTCCATCCAACCACCATCTTCTATCATACCTTCTGCATCCAATGATTCATGTCAATCTCTCATCCCAAACCATGCTATCATAGACTCTCTCACACATCAAGATCAAAGCATTCCTTCTAATTCATTTGATGATACCAAACTTCCACAAGTTCTTCCAATCTTTTACCAAGACCCCATCTCTCAAGAATTCTATGATGATCCCCTTATTTCAATTTTCATTCACAATGATTCCCTTCCATCTCAAGAGAAAATTATCCTTCCAAGTCCTCCTTCCACTCCATTTGATGAATCCATACCATCTCAAGAGTCCATTGCATCCCAGGAGAATTATAATTCTTTCATCCTATCTAATGATGTCCTACCATTTGATGATCAAGATATACTTTCTACAAAATCTCATGATTCCCTACCTCATCATGATCAAGGTATGCTTCCATGCAAGGATACCCTTTCATTCCATGAGGATGTTCGTCATTCTCAACATCAAGATATGCCTTTCATACCACTTCACAATGATTTCAGATCTAGTAAAGAGCAAGATACTCCATCTTCTACACCTCATAATCCTTTTCCAAGTCAAGATCAAAACATCCCATCACCCCCATGTCAAGATCCTATCACACCTACAAGCTATCCATGAACCCCACACCTACAAATTGGGATCCTCCACCTTTATTTGATCTGGTTTACTTCTAACACCTATCCTTTCATCCATATCATATCCTCCCCAAAATGGAATCGCATCTTGTTTCACAAACAATACATATCCCAATGGTAAATGAATGTGTCAAAGTTTGAACTACAAAGGAAAAGGATTAGGCCTTCATGAAAAAGGTATCCTAGAACCCCTTTTTGCTCAAGAAAACCCATATTACCATGGCCTTGGTTATACACCAAAGTGTCCTAGTCCACCAAACCTTCCATCTATCCTAGGTCATCCTAATCCACCAAACCTTCCATCTATCTTAGGTCCTCATCCTAATCCACTAAACCTTCCATCTATATTAGGTCCTCATTCTAATCCATCAAATTTTCCATCTATCCTAGGTCCTCATCCTAATCCACCAAACCTTCCATCTATCCTCATCCTAGTTCATCAAACCTTCCATCTATCCTAGGTCCATATCCTATTCCTCAAGAACAACAAAGGCACACATCCTTGATACCCTTTCAAAATTCTACTTCCAACATCTCATCCATGATAAATCCATACCATTCATCTTCATCCATCTCTCCTATTGCAAAGTTAATTTCAGGATTATAGATCTTGTTTCAGGCATCTCCAGTATTAAACCGTTTGGCCATCAAATTTCTATGAGCACAAAGGTTGTTAAAATGACTACTTAGGAAATGAGATAGCATTCAACATGCAAGCCAACTATATGCCTACATGAAACTATGTGAAAAAAATGATGATGAATGCTATGATGAGTGAAGGATGACGTTGATGATAAATGAACAAGTGGAGGTGGATACTATGGTATTGATATATATGATTCTATGCATGATTATACATATGTTCAAATGAAAAATTAAAATTAAGTAATCTAAAATGCAACTATGATGCAAGATGGATATCACATCAACATCATCAAATCAATCGGTTGAATGCGATCATCAAACATCAAACACAAGGAGGTGACATAAGGCATCAATTAATCAATATGGTAGGCTCAATCTTCTTTTTTGGAAGATAAATCATTTATGCATCCTAAAAAATTTGAGATCATATTCAAATCATCAACAAATCATCAAAAATTTTAAAATTCCAAAAAATCCTAAAAATTCCAAAATTCACTAATTTATCTCTTGAGGGGGCATATATTCGTTAGTACCAGAAAATCAACATCTGGGGCATTGTTTGGGGCATATAAAACTTTTATGAGAATACCAATAGACAAATAGCAAGAAGACAAACACAACCCAAAATTGAACATCAATCACCATAAAAAATTCATCAAACGTTCATGTCATATCAAAATCCAAAAATAGGTTAAAAGTTAGTAAAAAAGTCAAAAATAGATGCCAAAAATGAAGCTTGCTTCAAAACAAAAATTGTGCAACAATAATGTACTCAACTCCCCCTTACTCAACTCCTCCTTTCATATATACAAAAACATAGAACTGGACTTTAACATACCCTTCTCTATACAAAATCTTCCCCCCCCTTTGACATCAAGGACAAAGGACAGGAAAAAAAATTCAATTAAGAGCTAGGAGCACCTTGTAATTCCTTGAGAATTTCTTCCCAAGACAACTTTCCATCATCCCAAACTCCTTTTTCTCTGGTAAGAGATTTGAGTAGTAATTCAAGCTCCACTAGGAATTCTTCTCCTTCTGGAGTGGAAGGAACAATTTTCACCTTCTCAAGTCTTTCTACATCTATCAACACACTTAATATAGAGACATGTTTGGAGACTACCAGAGCTCTAAGTTGACCAAACTACCTTATCAAATCTTCCTTTTTCCTTTGTAGAATGAAGTATTTGTTTTGAAGATCTAGAATAGAAGCCCAATGAATATAGCTTCTATCATCTACAACCTTGTAATCACAAGAGGCATTGACAAGCTGAGACTCTATTGATTTTATTAAGTCCTTGATACCTCAAGTGGCATTAGGCCACTTCATGTAGTAGACACATAGCAACTGGGCTTCCTCTTCATAGTCTCTAGCTTCTTTCAAACTTCACAAGGCTCTATCATGTGCAATTGCACACTTGTCTTGCAGAAACAACAATCTTATCTCTAGAAGACTTGACTCCACTTCTTTTGCAATCTGTGCCATGAGATTAGATGTGTATTCCTTCACCGAATCAACTACAAGATTTAAGTTCTCAATTGGAGTTAGAGAATTATTAGTTGTGACACCAAGGGTTGTCTCCTATAAAGCTTTAATAGTTTTATTTATCAATTCATCTCCTTTCTGAAATGATTTGGTAGCTTCCTATGTGATAGAGTTGAGAAAAGTACCACTTAGTTTTATTTTGTCTCAATGTAATCTTGGTCAGGTTCACATAACCTAGATGTGATGGGAGCTTAACTAGCTGGGGTGGAAGAATAGGATGAAGAACTATTTTCCTTGAAATAAGACCCTTAAGAGTGCTTTCAAATGATTCTCCAATTGGCTTTGACAACTCAAAATTTTTGAGGTTTTCTTCTTTACTCTTTTTTTCTGAATAGTTTTCTTTTCTTCCTCTTTCATCTTTTCTTCTTCCTTCTCTTCTTCTTTTTATTCTTCTTCTTAACCTTTTTATTTTTATTTTTCTCCTTTTTCAAGGGACATGTCTTTGTTTTTATTTTCCCTTTCATCCTCATCTTCCTTGTCACCATTATTCTTGCTTCCTTCACTTTAATCTTTATCTTCCTCATCCATGTTTTTGATAGATTCTTGATGCTCTTTTTGCTTATCATCAGTATGATCTCTATGTTGATCATTAGACCTTTTATTGATTGTTTCTTTTGTATCAGTCTGAGAGGAAGGAATTTCAAAAACATCATGTATCTCATTGACATTTTCCAAGACTAGATTATCCAACACTTCTATGACATCAATGTGCATTTTTTCTTGAGCTGTATGGAACGAAGAGTTGGTTCTTGCCCCATAACTCCTTTGCAATTATCTGATTACATCTTGGGTTTCTTGTCTTACCTTTTCTATACTCTCTTACTCCTTGGCCATTAGCATATTAACTATTTGCTTGACTTTAAACATAGTAGAGCATTCTTATAGAACTTTTTGCATCTTATATCTCAAAAAGAGAGGAACCACAAGAAATTAAGGTATCATTCCTCATCTTATCTTTAGCATTTACAACCTCTTTCCTCTTGTGTACTAATTCTTTCCAAAAAAAATAGTTACTTTGTTTTGTATGGTATCCATGCTTACATTGCAAATAAATATATACTGAATAAATGCATTTATGATGGTTTCATTTTCTTCATCATTAACTTTATCATACAACTCAATAGTTGGCATGAGATCATTGTCAATCATATTATTTACTAAGGCTCCTATATTTAAGGGTGATTGATCAGTTATCATAGGAGAGCCAGGCATGTCCTCTACAGGATCAAATGAGACTTCTTCATTTTTCTACTTATGTACATGGATTTTGTAAGTATCCTCTTCTTCCTCTATCTCCACATCCATGGAGATATCAACTATAGTTTTAGCTTCTTATTTGAAGGTACTAATCTTATTTATTTCTACCTAATTCTCTTCTTCTATGCCAAGATTTATTTCTCCCTGAATTGCATCACTTAGATTTCTTTTCCTATCAACCTTTTGTTTCACTTTTCTTCTTCCTGAAGTAGCATATGGTGCAACAGGAAGTATATCTTTTCTTTTAGATGCCCAAGTATTGGGACTAGTAGGGGTAGAGATATCTACTAATGTAGGGGAACTATGCTATTTCTTTTTTTCCTTCTCAACATTAGCAGTACTAGAAGTAGCAACACTAGAGGTAGGTGCAACAATGGAAGATAATCTTCTTGATTTCCTTGGTCTAGAGGGTAGCTCAGCTGATTTATCCTTTCTCTCATCATTGTCACATTTCAAGTTTGTAGGAAACATATTACATCATTTTTTCAATGCAAAAATATATGCTTATCATACTTCATGTTCTATTTTTAGATCTTGTTGAGTACTATAAGAATTTTTTGTTATGTGCATCTAAATATGAAGCCCTGTCTCCTCTCTTTTTGTTCATCATTGATCCCTATCCTAGTATCCCTCCTATTAGTGAGATTAGTCTAATGAAATAGAATACAACCTTGGGAAATCATAAAAATCATATTCGTTCTTCTCCTAATATATTTCCTATATGTGAATAAGATATTTTGGTGTTATAAGAACCAATCAATGATATTTTTGAGAACCCTAGTTATTTCTTTCCTCCTACCTATCTCTTTGGTAAAGACATTACTAAACAAGTGGATACAACCATAGGTAATCATAAAGATCACATAACACAACAAGAGACCATTGAAACCTACCTTAAAAACACTTCAACTAGTCTACATTCATCCCCCAACATCTTCCCAGTGGTGAGAATGTTTTAGTGAAAGAGGATGCAATTGTAAGAAATCATGTCAATCACATTATTTGTGAGGAGAATATGTTGGTATTAGATGATGAAATCTTTAATATCTATGACAATCCTTTTATATTTATTTCGCTACCTACCCTATTTCAAAAGACATTATGGGACAAAGGAATGCAATCATAGCTAACCATGATAATCATACTTGTTCTTCTCTTAATATCTCTCCTATTTATGAAGAAGATATTTTGTTGTTATAAAATCAAACCAATGAAAGTTATGAGATTCCTATTTGTCTCTCTTCCCCTAGGAAAAATGTTATTGAACAAGAGAATGGAATCATTGATAAGCAAGAAAATCCAACCATGGATAACTCCCTTACTTGTGATGAAGTCATTTTAGAAGAACCAACCTTTGAATGCCATGAACATCTAGGTTGTAGTTCCCCTAAAAACTCTCCAACTAGGGAATATATAATGATGCAAGAAAATGACAACTTTGAAAATAGTGATATGGTTTCCTTAGATAAAGATGATGACATGATAATAGATTCTACTACAGGACCACCTATTTGATTTCTTGCCTCCATGAGGCCATTTGTAAATAGTTCCTCTATTTTTTGTATTGGGTCTTATAATGAGGTTTATAAAACCATTTTAGAGGTGTTTGAGTCTTAGGAATTCATATCTTAAGTCATTTGTCAAATAATGTTTAAAGTTGTTCCATATTGTAAAAATTGTAAAAGTTGCTCACAAAAGTTGTCAAGCAACTTGTCAAAAAGTGTCATTAAAGTGTTTTGTCAACAAAAAAATCAAACGGTAGTTGAAAATAGTTTGTTTTGGTTGGAAATGTATAAATACACCTTCCAAAACTCGAATTGGGGGTTGGAGACATTATTTTTTAAGTTTGATGAATGGAAACCTCAAATTTTGTGTGCATTTTTTTATTCTTACATTGTTTTCAGGATGAAGTTGTGCATTGTACAGCCTGGTATGGACCCATATGATAGAGTATAATATATTTATGTAAATATATTTGTTTCTAGTTTACAATTATTTTTTTCTCATTGAATTTTATTGAATTTTGTGGGAGATATGACTATTTTGGTGAGACTCTCCTATTCTAACAATATTGTGCAGAATTTTTAGTCTGAAAAATGTGGTGGTATGGATTGTACAGTCTATATTTTGGATCTGAAACCAATTTTATTTTGTTTCAATGTGAATCTAATTTTAGCTGCTTCAAGTCTCATAAAATTTCATTAAGATTTGAATAAGTTATGACCATTTTTGTGAGGGCAGGTTTGAACCCTACCTAGGGTTTGTAGTTTTGGGGAAAATGTAATAACTTCCTTTTCTACCATTGGATCTTCATAAAAATTAGAGGAAAAGTCTATAATTATGTTTTCTTCAATCTCACTTTAGATATTTTCTTCATTATTTTTTTTTTGAAAGTTATTAATGACAGTTCGTTGGATTAAATTTTGGGCTGCCATGGCAATGTTTCCAATATGATCTAGAATACACTTAATCATTGTTTGAGATGAATCAGTTTATGAAAGTTGTCAATTGAATCAAGTTTGTTGCATTTTTTCATTTTTTATGATTTATCAATTGTGTTATTGCAAAGTAAGCC
The DNA here is from genome assembly GCA_007258455.2 of Sequoia sempervirens. NCBI lineage: Eukaryota > Viridiplantae > Streptophyta > Pinopsida > Cupressales > Cupressaceae > Sequoia > Sequoia sempervirens. The sequence continues at coordinate 31,514 of VDFB02276092.1, read as the reverse complement.
ATGAATTCCTAAGATCAATAATTTTGTATCATTTTTTTGAATGATTGGTTGAGTTGAATTGTGATCCTCCTAGCACTGCATTAGATTCCCCTTCACTAAAAGATCATGAAAAAAAGGATAAATATTCTAAGGTTATGCACATTAGACATCCATTGAAGTACTATCCTGAGCCTAAACTTATCCTTTATCCACCCTCACAACAACTACAAACTCAAAAAAATTGTGGTCATCCTCGAAACACCTAAGAATAAAGTTTCATAGCAATCAAATTATAATACAGTTTTTGATACACATAACACTAACACTAAAAGAAATCAACAACCAATACTAACACCTTCAAAATCCCTCCCATTGCCTAACCCTATCTTGCCTCATGCCCATTTTTTTCCTTCACACAATGAAAAAGAGTATGATCTTGTTCAACAAATTAAGAACATTCCGACTAAGATATCATTATGGGACCTTATTCAAGCCTCCCCTCATTATCATAACATGTTTCAAAGTTCCTTACAACAAGTTCCTACCCCTCCTAACATGTAATCAAATGAATTAGCAACCCAAATTTAAGTTATAACACTGAACAACTTAGACATTACTTTCCATCAAGATGAATTACCTTCAATAGAAGTGCAAAAACAAAATGAAGATTTCATGATAATAGCTAGATACAATAGGACAAGGATAAAGTGAACCATTGTTGACAATGGCTCAACCCTTAATGTGTGTAGTGTAACCCTTTTGGATAGGCTTGGCATGGATAAATTAAGAATTCACCTCTTTATCTATTAGTGGGTTTGATAACATGGGAAAATGACTACTTGGTGTGATCACTTTGCCTATTTCAGCTGCAAAGGCCACATTACAAACCTCAGTCCATGTTATGCCTCATGATTTTCATATGATATTATTTTATAAAGACCATGGATTCATGAGATGCATGTGGTTCCTTCAACTCTTCATCATAAAATGAAGTATGTCTACAACAACAAACTGTATAAACTCAAAGTTGATCATGAGCCTTATAGTGTTTTACAACTTGAGAAAGACAAGGAGTGTCCTTTGAAAACATTGACACCAAATACACAAGTGGAACCTATGCAAGAGAAAGAAAAAGAAAATCATATTGAGGAATTCATGAACTTATTGGAAGATGATTGGGGTTCCTTGGATTTCACACCAACATTCATGGGAGAATACAAGATCATAAACAAAGATTCTAAAAAGGAAAAAGAAAAAGTAGTAATTTCAACGCAAAATTTGAAAACATCCACCTCAACTACTTTAGAAGAAAAGATAGCATAGACAACAAAATTTGATGAACTTGAATATGAACAACCACCAAATATGAAAGAAATAAAAAGGATTTATGGAAAAGGTTATGAACTTATTAAACAACTTGGGTATAGTGGAAAAGGATGTGGCACTAGAGAACAAGGTATCTATATCCCTATAGAGCCTAACACATGATAAAAGACTAGTGGTATTGGTTATTGTCCCTCAAAAGAAACAAGCAAGCCCTCACTCAATATTAACACTCTTAAAAAAGATTCTTCTAAGCCAACTTTAACATTAGTACATCCTAAAAGGACAGACAATAGTGGTCTTGATTATTATCCTATGAAAGAAAAAAAAAAAAACAGAGAAATCCTCACTTAATATTAATTTCATCACGTAAAACAATAATGATTGGAGTTTGTTATATTTTACACCTTCCTTTAAAGAAGAGTAAAAAATCTCACAATCTAAACAGTCTTGTGTAAGTATGACATATTGTACTAAGCAAGAGATATCTTACATCACAAAATAAAGGAGCATCCTCTACTATTGATTAAGAAAGTATCTTGTCGAGACTCCTCCAAGATCATTTGATATCTCTCCCTCCAAGAACATGAAATAAATTTTACTACAAGATTTCATTTTGTTCATATCATATAATTCATGGACATTCTACTAATGAATGTAAGACTTAAGTAATAAAATTCAATAGCTTAAGGATTGTGGTGCTCTTCCTTGTGTTTATGCACCTAGTTCCTCTAATTGATACTGGTTTTCATGTTTCTCATTAATCACCTTGAATCATCCTTGTTTTGCACTAAGTGGGGGCAAGGGGTTTAGGTATCCTTTTCCTCATATGACATTTGGTGTTGTCTCTTTTAGGTAGTTGACCACCTTCCATGTATATATAGGAGAAATCTTGGGATGTGGACAACATGCCTTAAGTTGGCTCACATGAAACATACTAATTTATCTTTAATTGTTGCATTTTGGGGGCAACCCCTTATCCATGTTGAAGTTTCATTCAGGAACATATGACTTGGAATAGGGCTTTCTAGATAAGGTCTCATGTCTTCTTCTACTTTAAAGCAATTGCTCACAACAATGGTGTTAGCAACTACTTTAAAGTGGGGACATACACTGACACTCATGTTTCACTATGCAATTTTTATATCTTCTTGAGATGTGTCCTTTTCTTGGTGGTGTCATTGGTTTTTATTTCCTCCAAGAGCATGATATTTCTTTGATTTTTCCTCTCTTGGATACATTAGACATGATGTTCCCTAAGAAGAGACCTTACATGAGCTAAGAAAAATCCCTTTGAATGTGATTTACACTATTTTCATTTATAGTAACTATTATATGGTCACCTTGCATAACACACTTTTCTTACCTGTGGAGCCATCCTTTTTTATCATGAGTATCAAGCATACAAAGTTTTACTTGCCTCATGAATCCTGATGTTCGTGTTGTGTGGCACATTATCAAAGTTATCAAGAGGTATAGCTTTGGTATGGTTAGTGTATGGAAGTTGAACTTAAGCATGACTTTCCCATAGCCACTTGTGTGTGTGAGCACATCTCAGCTGTGTTTGTATTTGTTTCACCTCTCTGGGGGCTCACCTAGCAGATCACCTAAGGTTTCACTAGCTCATGTGAGTGTGTGCATAGTTTGCACAGTGAACATCGTGTTCCACTTGTAAATGTTTTTTGGACAAAAAATATAGATCTAATCCACATCATGTTCAAAAAAAGATTGAGGCCTGATCCAACCCTTTTGTTTTTGTTTTTCATTCTTCTTTATGTCTTTGGTAGTGTATTCTTGTATCTTGTTGTTGCTTCATACATCATTTACATGTGTGTTATCTTGTTCCCATGTTGGTTTTCCATAGGATATTGATCTTGGGGGCTTGACCATGCCCCTATGACCCTTGTCATCGTATACAATCCATATTGGTACACTTGGACCCCTCTTGAATGTCTAATTTAGTGTGATTTTGAAGCAAGTTCCTCTTCTCACTAAAGTGGGGGCTAAATATAGTGTAGAAAAAAGTATCCCTTTTTCACACTTAATTTGGGAATGATTAGTATTAAACTAAGCCTAATGTTGCCTTGATTTAGTATTGGAATTTTTTTTACACATTCACATTAAGTTTAGGGGCCTTTCAAACTAAATAGACCTAATTTTTCCTTATTTTAGTGTTGTAAAGTGTACTTATTTATATAGTCACACTAAGTTTTGGGCCCTCTTGCATTTGTGACCTTCAAAACATCATTAATAGGTCCCTAAGACCCTTTATTATGCATCATGAAGCTTATTTCAACCAAAATTTTGACAAATTCAATAAATACATTTAATTTTCTAGCCTCTCAACATTTCCTCAACCTAAAAAGCTAGGGTGGGACCCATATGCCACTTTGAGCGTATAAGTCCCCCTAGGTGGGGCCCATACACTACCTTCAACGTATGAGTCCCATTTGGCCCCTTTTTAAGTTTTTGAGTAGGAAAACAAGGTTTGTAATTCAAATTTTGTGGATGCCAGCATTTGGGGTCTAATAAATGGTAAATTAGATAGAATTCCTATATAATTGAGGTTTCAAATCATTATTTCACCAAAGTAACCTAAGAAACCTAAGAATCTTTAAGCAAGAGAGTCTCTCCTAGATCCAAAGCCTTCAAGAGGTATTTTAAAGTATTTAAGAGCATTAAAGAGCTGATTATCAAGCATTTAAGAGAATTTTTGGGTAGAATCTAGAATCTTCTAGTGACTAATTTGGATCTACAGAAATCTAGCAAAAAGGGTGTATTGGGGCTCATACACCAAGACTATTCCAAAGTGTCCCAGGAGAAAAATTTTGAACTAAAAGTTTGTGAGCCTTTGAGCATCTAGATTAAATAAGCACTTTCCCACTGGTTTCATGCAAATAGGGTGGATATCTTGCTTTAGATTTGAGTTTTTGTGAACCTTGACAACTTCTTATGACAACTTTACAACTTTTTGCAAGTTTGCAATTTTGGTAAGTTTTTGAAGGCTTAAAATTCACTTTTTCTTCAACCTATAAACCTACAATATACAAAGAGATGGAAAAAAACATTGTTTTGTCAGGGAATGGGGGTTTTTCTTTGTCAAACCCCATTTTGGTATTTAAACTTTAATGAAAAATGAAACATGACACATAAGATGAAATAATTGAACCTTGTTTGAAAATTTGTAGATCTACAAACAAGCATGAAGTGGCCTCAATGGATGTAGATCTTGATCATGATTCTTGATGAAAGATAACACCTTTGAATACTTGAATTGATCTTGAACAATACATCACAACATTATCTCAAAAATACATGCATGATACATCAAGCCTTTGACATGATAATGGATCTTGATTGTGTGAACAAAGAAAATGGGGTTGCACAACTTCTCTTATCCACACCTAAAAGGGGAATGAAGGAAGAGGAATCCAATTTGACAATGTTCACATTCAAGAAAAATCCCACGAGATTCCAATGCAAAAGAGATTGAAATATATCAAAGGAGATTTTTCCTAAGGCTGGAAATTGATAAAAAAGATAAACTAATAATGTAAAACTAAGAAAATGTAAAAATTTTGAAAACACATTATGATATGCAAAAAGAACTAAGAATGCAAACAAACTGTAATAGAAATTAATGAAACTGAAGAGGTGCACTTGGAAACTAGAAAGTGATGTAGAGGAGCTCTAGAATACTATAGAAATCACTGTTGAAGCCTACTGGGACACTTATACCAAGCTGGGAGACTTAGTCCTATTTCTAGGAGATTCTACCAGGACAGGTTTCAGACAAATGGGTATCCAAAACTATAGAAATCACTTTTCAGGCCTACAAGTAGGACTAATTCATCACAGATGGTGACTTTTTCCACCTATGAATCTTGAGAAATTTAGGATAGGAATTTATAGTCTTCAACCTCCACTTTTGTTCTTGATAGGTTGTCAGATCCAAATCTGTAGAATCTGGTTTGTAGGTGATCTCGAAGCTTCTCTTACTAGTATTTTTTTGACTTTGAAAGACTTTGATGAATTTTTGACATCTTTTAACACCTTTCTCTTTGAAAAATATGCATACAAGACCTGAAAAACACACATGAAAAGAGGGGAAAAGGGGGGGTTAGAGAATAGGGGTTTGCCTTGGTCAAACCCCATTTTGGTAATTAAATCCTTGAAAATGAAATGAAATGAAAAGAGAATGATGAATGAATAACACACAATGTCACAACTCACCAAACCCTTAAAGTAGAAATCTAAAGACATGCAAGTGATAGCTCCAATGTACTTGAAAATGATTGATTGAATGAATGCTTGAGTGCTTGAATGTTATTGCTTGAATGAATGATTGAATCAATGGGTTGCTTGAAAATGAATGGGGGTGAAAAGAGAGAGAAAACCCTATATTTATAAATAATTATGTAAAATTTCCCAAAAATACATCACAGGCCAACCTCATGGCTAAGAGAATAATATCCCACTAGAATTTTGAAATAATTTTAATTTTTGAGCCAAGTGGGACTAAGTCACCCCTATTGGCAACTTGGTCCTGCTTAAGCATTTTAAGTGGGTGTCAAGAATTAAAGTGTATTAAATGATTTTTAATAGGATTATTCTCAAAAATACACTCAAGTAGGGTCAGAAAGTGTATAAAGGGGTTATTTAAACATAAGAAATGGTCAAATTATTGATGACAAGCCTAGAAAAGTGTGAAAGTGTGTTACAACACTTTACAACACTTTACAACATTTTGAAATAAGATGATAAATGATAAAAAAAATGTTATTAAAGTGAATTATAATAAAAGGTCCTAGAAAAGTGTGAAAATGTATTATAACACTTCACACCACTTTTATAAGACATTATAAAGTTCTTATTGATTCACAAAGACCCAAGACCTAATGTAATGTCTTGACCACATTACAACATTAAATTAAGGAAAAATAGGCCAAAGTCACAAGGAGGTCCTAAACAGGAGGAAAAAGTAGAAGGGTTACCTTTTCCATGTCCACATTTAGCCCCCACTTTAGTGAGAGGATGAACCTACTTTAAACTCACACTAAAGTAGACCCATGCACAATCAAGAGGGGTTCCAATGAACTAATGCTAGTGAGATGAGAGAACAATGATCAAAACAGATGATCAGGCCCCCATGATGAGGATCCCATGGAAAACCATCATAAGTACCCCTGGGAACACATGAAAATGAAAGAGAGGAAATGAAAGAAAAGGAAAATAATTGGATCAAGCTTCAATCATTTTTCCATCCCAATGTGGATCAGATCTAGGCTATTTGTCCAAAAAATGTACACTCACTTTGAGGCAACATAACTCATGGATATCCACTAGGTGAGAGGGCCTAAAAGGTGAGAAACATACACTCATGGATGGTATACACTCACACACACGTAGGTGGCTATGGGGAAAGTCACACCTTGAAATGGGCTTCCTGCTCAACTATACCAAATTTATACCTCCCAATAACTTTAATAAGGCACCACACAAGAAAATGACATTTCGAGCTTCATGAGAGAAGAAAAACTTTGTATGCTTAGAACTCATGACAAAACATGATGGCACCATAGGAATGCAAGCTATGTTATGTAAGGTGGCCATATAACAAATGCAAAATGCAACATGTAAAGAATGTTCAAAGGAGTCTTGCTTAGTTCATTTGAGGTCTTAACTTAGGGAACATTGTGCCTAATGTCTCCAAGAGAGGACCAATCATAGAATAGAGAATTCACAACTTAGGGGATGTAGTGCACCGCATAAGGCCACTAAGAGGAATGTAATATGCTAAGATAGATCACGCTCATGAAGGACACTATACACAATGTCATCCACAAAGCAAAAAAAACATCATATGAAGTAAGAAGGTTGCACTAAGAACCAAAAAGAAAGAAAATTGTGAAAGAATAATTCCAATGTATGCCCCCACTTTAAAGGAATTGATAACACAATATTGTGTCAAATTACTTTAAAGTAGAAAATGAAAAATGTAAACAAGAAAGAAGACATGAGAGTCAACTTGGAAAGCTCTATGCCAAGTCATATGTTTTTAAGTAAGGCTTCATCATGCAAAAGAAAAGGAAAGAAGAAAAGAGGATTTTCCCCCAAAATGAAAACACCAAACACATAAGGGATCTATGAATTTAGGGTTAATATATTCATTGTTGCAATGTTTTGTAAAGAGTTCAGAACTATCATAATTCCCACAATACACATAGAACAGGAAGAATGACACAAAGAGAGTGAAAACAAAAGAAAAATAACCATTTTCGGTAAACATGGAAGAGACATGGGGTGTCTCAATGCTTTGTGTCATCCCCAAAAGGAAAAGACAAAACAAAAGTGAAAAGAGAAAAAGAAAAATAAAATTGAAAAAGAATGCCTTTTAGGTCAACATAAAGGAGAAATTCCGGTCTCAATGCCTTGTGTCATCCCTAAAAGGAAAACACAAGAAAAAAAAAAGAAAAGTGAAAAAGGAAAAGAAAAAAAAGGCCTTTTGGGTCAACATGGAAGAGACATAGGGTGTCTCAATGCTTTGCATCATCCCAAAAAGGAAAAGACAAAATAGAAGTGAAAGAAATGCATGACATAGAGAATAATTAAGGTACAAATAAAAGAATGTCGTAAAGAAAGAGAACATCAAATAGAACATCATGGGGGATCACATTAGGCATGAGAAAAAGAAAAAGAAAATGTAAAAGACTAGTAAGGAAAATGCAATTCAACCATCTAACAAGTCATCTGCCTCCCAATCATGTTCATTAGATTTAGAAGGTGAAAAACTGGCTAGAGGGACAAGAGCAAGGTTTGGACTAGGTGAAGTACCAAGTTCATCACTCTATATAATCAATATCTCAGTTAAGCTCATAGTAAAGGAAAACAATGTGTTGAGTTCATTATGTACTTCTACATCAATTTTAGTTGTTTCCTTGTCATCATCCAAGTTAATCACAATAGGAGGATGAATGATAATACCTAAGGAAGAGTGAATTTCTTGTTTTAATTGTTCTACTGGATCACTTTGTGGTAGGTAGGGAGGAGTACTATCATGCATTGCTTCTGTCAAGTGTGGATTTTTATTTTCTTTGTTTTCTTCTTCATGTAACTTACGAACAAGGGCACGATGTCAATTCCTATGCTCCGTAGTGCCTAGGTTTTGTTTGATTCAATTTTGAAGTTGTGTTGGTGTAAGAACAGGTTGATCAACCATAGGTTTCTTTTCTTCCCTAAGGGGAGGAACAAAAGGAACCATAGGAGGTTGGTCATCCACTTTCTCTTTTGCTTTGTGAACTTGTTTTATGCGAGGTGGCATGAAAAAGAAAGAAGAGGGGAATGAACCATAAATGGGGTTGCAAAATGTGAACAAATAAAATGGGGTTGCACAACTTCTCTTATCCACACCTAAAAGGGGAATGAAGGAATAGGAATCCAATTTCGTAATGTTCACATTCAAGAACAACTTCATGAGATTCCAATGTAAAAAACATTGAAATATGTCAAAGGAGATTGTTCCTAAGGCTGAAAATTGATAAAGAAGATAAATTAATAATGCAAAACTAAGAAACTGTAAAATTTTTGAAAACACATTGTGATATGCAAAAAGAACTAAGAATGCAAACAAATTGTAATAGAAATTAATGAAACTGAAGAGGTGCACTTAGAAACTAGAAAGTGATGTAGAGGAGCTTTGGAATATTGTAGAAATCAGTGATGAAGCCTATTGGGACACTTACGCCAATTTCGGCGACTTAGTCCTGTTTCTAGGAGATTCTATTAGAACAAGTTTCAGACAAATGGGTATCCAAAACTACATAAATCACTTTTCAAGCCTGGTAGTGGGAATAATTCACCATATATGGTGACTTATTCCACCTATGAATATCAAGAAATTTGGGACAAGAATCTCTAGTCTTCAACTTGCACTTATGTTCTTGATAGGCTGTCAGATCTAAATCTGCAGAATCTAGTTTGTAGGTGATCTCCAAGGTTCTCTTAGGGTTTTGTTGACTTTCAAATACTTTGATGAATTTTTGACACCTTTTATGATGTAGATCAGGGAGGAAAACCTTCTCACAATCAAAATTTGATCAAATTCAAAAAAACTTTCTTCCCTTACATCCTTAACTCATCAACTTTTCACAATCTCATCCAATTTCCCTAGTAGCATTGCAAATAGGGAAAATTGGGAACAACTTTCATTAAACTCTGTAAACCCACAAAAGAATGGGAATTTCAAATACCCATTAAGCCATATTCTAACATATATTAAAACCACCTAGGGTCACTTTGGACCAACTTCTCCAAATCAATGTTGCTACGCTACCCTCTTAGGCCAATTAGGCCACTTTTACAAAGCATCACCTAGCCAAAAACTCCTCCAATCCCAAATCTCAATTGTAGAACCTTTACCAGCCTTGAAATAGCTAGAAACAACAATATTTGTCAAGAGAAGTGCTATCCAAAACATCTAATCACCAAACCCTCAATTAGACTAGTTTCTAAGGGGTTTATTGAAACTATACATTCCTAGCCTCATATCATCTTATCAACACCTCAAACACATTAAATTATGTCTACACATGCTATCCAAACCTTCACCCAAACTTTACCCATACATTTTTTGAAAATTTCAACTTGGAGCCATCATTTTCAAGTCAAAACCCATGAAATCCAACTAGGGCAGCAACAAAAAGCTATCAAAACACCTTGCCTACTCAAATAAAACCCATAAAAATCTAAACCTACCTAAAATTACCCATTACACCAAGATAAAAAATTATAATGGTGGAATGGGTCAACTTTGCATTTTGAAAGTTTTGAAACCCTCAAACAAGTTTGTACAAACTCATTTGTAGAAAAATATTCACCAAACCCTTGAAACTTCATGGATTCCAATCACACAAAAGAAAAAATATTATTAACACATGTATCTACTTAATAAAAAAACACATTTTATTAAAAATCTTAAGTATGGACCCATTCAGGGATCTGGAGCAGTAGATTACCAATAGAAATGCAAGGAAAACAATGTTTTTATTGATTCAACTTCTCCAATCTACATTCCAACCTTGTTTCAAGCCTTTTCAGGAATATTTAAGCTTTTCCCATCAAAAATAACTCACCCAACTTATCTAAACCAATTTTTGAACTTCCTAACTGTTGGTATTCCAATGTTTGCATTTTTTGCAACTTTACATGACAACATTTTGACAATATTGCAAAATATGACAATATGAACTCAAACTAACCCCTAAATGACTTATAAACATTAGAGATATTCTATTATGACCTTATTTGAATGATTAAAAGAATTGACACACCAAAAACCTATCAAATACCTTATTGTACATGAATTTTCTTTAGTGCCCTTGTACCATACACTCGACCTTACAAAAAAGTTCTCAAGTCCCTTTGAGGACTAAGTTATAGCTTATCCAACTTGATCACTTCATGTCTCTTTCCTCATAAAGCTCTTTCATCTACCAATCCTTTCCACTTAGTTAGGTACTCAAAGGTGTGCATCATTCTTGCACCATTGACCTTGTTGCCATCTTGATATTGCTCCAACCTTACAAACTCAATTCATGAATATTCGAAAGTATAAAAGTGTGATCATGATGGGCCAAAAAAAGGGTGATATGATGGGTATGTGTAGGTACGGATGATCTACATTTTTTAACCCAAAATTCATAAAATGAAAGGGGTTTTTAAAGGAGATTCTCAACTTCAACCACACATAAATTATGCTTTACTTTGAATTTAATAAATAATTATTATTCATTTTCTATTTGAATTACAACTAAATTTTAATTGATAGGCTGATTGAAAACCATCTATAGCTTTCAAATGGTATCACATTTTTTTGAAGTGAAACATGCATCACATTCTATGCTTCACATGCTATAGGATTAAAATAAAAAATTGAATTTCAAGGAAGTTTTGACCAAGTTATGGTCGACATACACACGCTTATATTTTTAAAAAGTTGTAATAAAAATTCATAATTAATTATTTACTTGGAAAAAATTACAAAAAAATATGCATCACATCGGTGACATGAGTCCTACTCTATATCTAAAAATATATAAAAAATATTATCATTTTACTGTGGTTAGGTGGTTAGACAGACACACATACTTCTTATTTTTCCCTTGAAATTTAAGTACTCACTACTAATCAAATTTCAAATTTTCACCAAAGAGATTTTTTCTTTTTTAAATAAACCTAGTAGTCTTAAACTACATTCACTGCTACAGATTCTATTCTACATATTTTTGAAATAATATATTAAACTTTATTCAAATTTTTATTTCAAGTTGCCTTAACTTTGATTTTTCTAAAGTTTTTGCCACTTAAGGGACTATTTTTTCCATGATGATCCTACACATAATCCATCCCCTCTAATTCTTTTCATCTTACACTGATGCTAAACTAACCTTCATATCTGCAAACTTACCTTTTACATTCTTCCCTTGGACTATCCTCTTCTTAAATCCTATTGCACATTTGAATTCATTCACTTGCCTTTTCCTTTCACCTTGATTCAATCCACCTTTTGTGTTCATCTTTGTCCTCAAGTTCTTTGCCCCTGGTATCACTATATTATCAAACTTACAAACCACTATCTTATCAGGTTCCCAAACCTTTGTACCTGCTATGAAAATTCTTTCACTCTTAACTTGAATTGCCTTCTCTTGCACCCCTTTTATCTACTCAACTTTTCTCTTTAGCTCTTGGAATCTTTCCTTGTTTTCTTTATCCCTATTGTTCACCACTAGAATCTCTTTCATTTGTTGATAAAATATTGAATCTCTACTATCCACTAGAACCTCTTCCCATAAGATTTACAACCCTCTGTATTAACAAAAATTGACTGTCCACCAACCTTTTTCCCAACCAGTGAACAAAACATTGTTCCTACCATAATCTTATCATGCCTCTCTTGCATTTCCACAAATAATTCATCCTTGACCTTCTCTTGAAATATTTTTGACATCATCTCATTATCTTTTTCCCCCAATAGGGAATCATCATTCAAACTTGTATTCTTTACATCTTCAAGCCTTGAAGTGGTTGTACACTCTTCATTTTCGTCTTCCTCTAGCTTCACAAACTCCTTCATACCCAACATTATCAATTTTGATGCCTTGGTCTGCTCCTTGATATCTTCTTGTAATGGAGTCAATGTGAAAGTGCTCCCATATTTCTCAATCTGATATGTATTGCTTCTTCCATCATAAATGGCATGTCTATCAAACTGTCATGGTCTTCCAAGTAACAAATGACAACAATTAATGGGAAATGCATCATAGAGAATGTTATCCCTGTATCCACCAATGTTAAATTTAACGAAAGCTTGTTCATTAACCAAAATAGACTAATCATTATTCAAACAAGATAGTTTATATGGTGTTTTATGACGAATTTTCTCTAGCTTTTGTTTATCAACCATTTCATTTGTCACCATGTTATCAGTAGAACCTGAACCTACAACTACTTTGCATAGCTTTCCTTTGCATTTTCATGTTGTCCTGAATAGTGTCCTTCTTTGAGTTTTCTCCTTCTCCTTGGATGCTTTGATTCAAGTTCTCCTCATGATAAAAATTTCTCCAAATTCTAGAGCAGCAAGCTAACTAGAAGAGTTTTCACCTTCACAATCATCCTTTTGCACCAATTGAACCCTTTTCTCACCTCCACTTGAAGTAGAAGCTTGTTTATCTGGACACTTCCATGTTGGATGCCCAAACTGATTGCAATTGTAACACCTTCACGAAAATGTGCTTGAACATCTACCTCCACCAAATCTTCCTTTGAAACCTCCAAAACCACCTCTTTGATCAACAACTTGGTCTTTACCTTTACTTGCATCTTCTTGCTCTTCATAGGTCTTCCTTGTACCTCTTCCTCTATTGGTTTTTCCTCTACCTCTTCCTTGTCTTTCTTTCCTTCTTTTTATCCTTTCCTCTACCTTGACAACCAACTAAAAACACTCCTCAACTATCCTAAGTGTTGTAAGACCAATTTCATCTTGAATGTTGAGCCTAAGCCCATTTAGATACCTTGCAACCTTTTTAACCTCATCTTCAATATGTCCTACTCTAATACTCAACCTATGGAACTCTTCAGTGTATTCCATCACATCTAACTCTTTTTCCTTAAATTTTGTAGCTTCCTAACAGTTTGTATTGCATAATCTATAGGTAGGAATCAAGTGTCTTTACCTTTGCTACCATTCTGTCCCATGAACTTATCTTTTCTTTACCCTTCTTAACCCTTTCTTCTTGAACATAGTTCCACCATGTTAGGGCAGGGCCCTTCAACTTAATTTTTGCAAACTTCACCTTCTTATTATCTTCTATTTTTTCAAACTCAAAGAAGTTATCAAGAGCATTTATCCAACTCAATACTTCTTCATTGTCCATCTTTCCACCGTACATAGGCACTTCAACTTTCAATTTTGGAGATTACCCCCCTTGAAATACTTTAGCATCCTCACCATTCTCATCTCTTCAGGGTCTAAGTCATCCCCATCATGGACTCCTACTAGAGGGTTCTCACTCTCACCCTCGTTCTCCTTATCACTTTTACACAAGCATCACCTAGCCAAACACTCTCCAATCCCAAAACTCAATTAGAACCTTTTAGTAGACCCCCTCAAATAGCTTAAACAAATAATACTTTTCAAGAGAATCCCGCTCTCCAAAACATCTAATCACCAAAACCCTCACTAGACTAGTTTCTAAGGGCTTTATTGAAACTATACATTCCCAACCTCATATCACCTTATCAATGCCTCAAACACATTAAAGTATGTCTAAAAATTCTATTCAAACCTTCACCCAACCTTTACCCATACAATTTATGCAAATTTCAACTTGGAGCCATCATTTTCAAGTCAAAAACCCATGAAATCTAACTAGGGCAGCAAAAAAAAGTTATCAAAACACCTTCCCTGCTCAAATAAACCCCATAAAAATCTAAACCTACCTAAAATTACCCATTCCACCAAGCTACAAGAAATTCTAATGGTGGAAGGGGTCAATTTTTCATTTTGAAAGTTTTCAAACCCTCAAACAGGGTTGTAAAAACCTGTTTCCAGAAAAATGGTCACGAAACCCTTGAAACTTGATGGAATCCAATCACACAAAATCCAAAACATTATATTAACACATGTATCTACTCATTACAAAACACATTTTATTGTACAACTCTTCAGTATGGACCTGAACAAGGTTCTGGGGCAATAGATTACCAGTAGAAATGCAAGGAAGAACAATGTTTTTTATTGATTCAACTTCTCCAATCTACATTCCAACCTTGTTTCGAGCCTTTTTAGGCATATTTAAGGTTTTCCCAACAAAAATTAACTCAACCAACTGATCTAAACCAACTTTTGAACTTCCTAACCATTGGTATTCCAATATTTGCATTTTTTTGCAACTTTACATGACAACATTTTGACAATATTGCAAAATACAACAATATGAACTCAAACTGACCCCTAAATGATTTACACATAACAAATGATCTATTATGACATTATTTGAATGATTAAAAGATTTGACACACCAAAATCCTATCAAATACCTTATTTACATGAATTCTCTTTGGTGCCTCTACACCATTTTAACACCTTGCTCTTTGAAAAATCTGCATACAAGACTTGCAAAACACACATGCAAAGAGGGGAAAAAGGGTTAAGGGTTAGAGAATAGGGGTTTTCCTTGGTCAAACCCTAGTTTGGTAATTAAACCTTTGAAAATAAAATGAAATGAAAAGATAATGATGAATGAACAACATGCAATGTCACAACTCACCAAACCCTTGAAGTAGAAATTGAAGATATGCAATTCATAGCCCGAATGTACTTGAAAATGCTTGATTGAATGATTGCTTGAGTGCTTGAATGATATTTCTTAAATGAATGGGGGTGAAATGAGAGAGAAAACCCTATATTTAAATACACAATTATGAAAAATTTCCTAAAAATACATCACAGAACAACCTCAAGGCTAAGAGAATAATATCCCGCTAGAATTTTGAAATAATTTTAATTTTTGAGCCAAGTGGGACTAAGTCACCCCTATTGGCGACTTGGTCCCACTTAAGCATTTTAAGTGGGTGTCGGGAATTAAAGTGTATTAAATGATGTTTAAAAGGATTAATCTCAATAATGCACTCAAGTAGGGTCATAAAGTGTATAAAGGGGTCATTTAAACATAAGAAAGGGTCAAATTATTGATGACAAGCCTAGAAAAGCATGAAAGTGTGTTACAACACTTTACAACACTTTGAAATAAGACTTGGTAAATGATTCATGTAGTGCCCCTCTGAATTGGTCCTTCTGGATTTTAGTGTAAGTGTATTTGTGATTTCGTTGATAATTGTGCTATTGGATTATTTGGTGAGCTTAACACTTTAAGTGGTCTTGTTCAATTAGCTAGATAAAATAAATTGCTATGTCGAAAGTAAATGTTATATTATTAAAATAATTAGATTATTGAATGAATGTTGTTAATTAAGCTATTAAATTAATTTGAAGAGTTATACCATTATTTTAATTAAGCAATGAATGATTAAATAAAATACAACCCCAACCTATGGTGTATTACCTCATATCTTGAATCATAAAATGGTTTGGTTCTATTAAGGAGACTGTTCAATTTCAAAACGAGTCACACTGTTACATATTGCATAAAATAAGAATCTTATTATCTGTTAAAGATTGTCTCATATAATTAATGAGACAACCCATGTCATGTATATAATATTGATATGCCAACATTATTGCCTAATTTATTACACTTCAAATATCACTCACTCTAATATGTTAAAAGTCCTCAGTACATAGATCCACAAGTTTATCTTTTAAAGCCTAAAATACATAGGAGTAAATTAGAAATTATTCCTTTAAATTTTATTAGAAAAGAAAGTTAGGTATTATCTTATTGTTTTTGTATTTTTGGATTTTCTTGAAGTGAATACTTATAGCTTTTAAATACTTATGAGAAGATAGTTTCTTTAATTTATAATATTTTGAATTTATGAAAGTATTTAAAAGAATAAGTATATTTTATATGATATGTATTAATTATAAAGTTACTTTTGAATATAATTAGCTAATAAAGTGAAGAAATTAAATTAAGCTGAAAATAAATATTTATTATATTTAATTTGAAAGTATATATATATATATATATAGTAATCTCTATTAAAATTAAAATAATAAATAAACTTATAGTAATGAATGATTATTTATATCAAGTACAAGGAAAAATTATTAGAAGGTAATATGGGGTTTGGTTGCCACGTCTCTGACCACGTGCCTTGTCTTTACTCCAATTCTCGTTGCATGCGATGAGGAAGCCATCCACGAATCGGGCTTAACCGCACACTCTAAGGGTGGGGTCCCATGGAGGGGGGCTTCCTCAAAAGCTTCAACGGGTGCTGCTGAGCATTTTTAGGAATTTTTTAAAGGTGGTGACCCCATGAACTTATTAATGCAGCTCAGCTTAAAATATTAAGCTCCAAATTTTAAGGAAGCTGGTGGTCTCATGAGCTTATTGTTGTGCAGTTCAGCCTAAAATTTAAGCTCCAAAATTTAAGGAAGCTTAAAAGTTGAGATGATTGACAAATGGCAATTAAAATTCCTAAACTATAGGGGCAATCTCCAGCCCCACCCCATTTTCACACCCTCAAATTTGCAGTCCTAAAAGGTAGGAGCTCCTATTCTTCAGCAACAGATTCCAATTAATCCTGCAGCAATTTTATTTTGACTTCATGAGACCTCCTGCTCCTTAAAAATAGATCCTGAAGTGCCTCCATGAGACCCCACCCTGGCACACTTAGTTGGTCGCTGGGTCCCACAACTGACGATTCCGTTTTCTATCATTTTCAAATTTCTGTTTTTCGACGGATTCAATTCCCGTAAACATTCTCGCGCTTCCGTTTTCACGTTAGTTGTTTCAATTTCTGTATACGAGAATCAGCCACTGTGTCTGAAGATTTTTTTTGCAACTACTGAAGCGACCATACTTTGCAGAATATATAGAAGCGGAGTCAGTGTTCTCTCTGCAAATCTCTGCCATGGGGAAACGACCTCCTCAATGTTGGTCTGCTGCGCGAAACAGAAAATATGGTTTGATTCAAAGGGTTTTTAACCCACATGTGTTGCGTGAGGAAAACAAATGGAGAAAGGGATTATAAGTAAACATTCAAGATGGTTAATATCCCCGTGAAGATATGACTATTTTTCAAATATTAATGCCACATCTAAATTAAATGAATAATAACATGTTTGTTCAGATTTTTTCATTTAAGTGATTGAAATTATTTAAGTGATTGAAATTAACGTCTTATTGAAAAATTAACATTTAAATTAAGTGATTGGAATTAATGGCTTATTGGGCTTACTCTCATTGGAACTCATTCGAAAATTTTGGCCTTAATATTATTATTTTTTAGCATTTCTATTTTTATCAATTATCATTTTATTTTTATTTTTAATTGTTTATCTTTTATATTTTTTTATGTAATTAGTCTTTAGGCTACACATAGTGTGAGATTTGAGTCTAAAATAAGTTTCACATCTCCAAACAATTATTGAGTGGTTGGAAAAAACAAGTCTCACGCTTGTGGTAAATAAGTTGTTTAATGGTAAATTAGTGGTAAAAGCTTTCAAAATATTGGATGAAAGTCTTCAAAATCTCACTTATCTTGTAAAAGTTAGATAAATATTTATTTTTCAATTGGGTGGAAACATTTTATTTCTATTTGGAGTGTTTTTGATCAATTTGATACCATCTTTTTTTTTCATTTGCATTTCTTTATGTTTTAATTCTATATGTAAATATTTCAAAATTAGATAATATCTAATTTCTTTAATGAAAAAAATCTAGCTCACGTTTATTCCATTCCATTATTTAACACTTAATATTAATTGTTTAACACTTATTATTATTAAAAATAATTATTTTTAATTATTTCAATGGTTCTATTTTTTATATAATAATTGTAAGGATGAAAATTGATTCATTTATCTTTATATTAAATTGTAATTTTAGTTTTATTTTTCATTTTATCTTTATTTTCAATTATTTTAATAGTTTAATTTTAAATGATTATTTTTAATTATTTCAATAATTCTTTTTTTTTTATGTAATTGTAATGATGAAAAATTATTTATTTATCTTTATATTAAATTTTGGCTTTATTTTTATTTTTTATTATTTTTAAATGTTTTATTTTTTCATTTTATCCTTATTATTAACTATTTTAATAGTTTTATTTTTTATGTAAGTGTAAGGATGGAAAATATCATTTTTAATTATTTCAACAATCTTTATTTTTTATATAGTCATGAGGATTAAAATTGATTCATTTATCTTTATATAATTATAAGGGTGAACAATGTATTATGAGGATAACTTTATTTTTAATATCATGTTTAGTTTTGGACAATATTTTGGTACATATGCATTATGATAAATATTCTAATCTAAATTTAGACACATTTACATAGATTTTACCTCACTTTTATCTACACAAGATCTCACTTCATGTTATCATACATTTGATCTATCCTTCTAATTATCCATAATAATGTATGCATTGATTCTCAAACTCGATGTTTATCATGATCTATTCCATCTATCTTATCCTAGGTCAAGTCCACAATCATGAGGAGATCTTCATAAGAATGAACTCAACTTCCTTAAATTCAAATTGGCATATTGTCCCCTTTTCCTTTCTCACCTAAAGTTGTGTGTGTGTGGGTGCTTATGCAAATTATTATGTACTGGTATGAAATTATTTATTTCCATTCATTTCAAACAACACACACATTCAATTATCTCTCATTCTAGGATGATTTAGAAGGTCAATGAATAATAATGCATTTGGATTTTGTGCTTGAAAAGGAGTGACAAGTCTAATTTCTAACAAAATTATTTATTGTAATTCATTAAATTAACATCCTTGATTGCCTTGACATAAAAAAAAATAATGAGATGCGATCAATTTGGAGATTTTTTTCAAGAGATAAATGGTTTAAAAGGAAAACTAGAACAATATAACAATGTATATGAAAGAAAAATTTTGAAACAAATTTGCAAAAGGTTTCTTAAATGTAAATTTATATGACTTTTTTATTAATGATTCCATTCTCTTGTTGGAAAATAAAATTAAACAATTTTGAAATATGATTATAAGGTGTATTATTTCATCATGCATTTATATATCTATTGAACATGTATTTTCATGTCCTCTTTTTATAAGTTCACTTTTTGTGTCTTTTTTACATAGCTTCTTTGTATAAATATAGTTTGATGTGATCTCTTAAGTTTTCTATTATATTTTCAATACACTCAAATTCATCAATATATACTTCTTTAATTAACATTTTTCATCAAAACCATTTTTCCTCAATGCATGCATGGCTAAATTATTAAAATAAATTAAATTGTGTACATTATTAAAGTATTCAATTTACAAATCACACAAGTTTTGCAAGTCAAACTATAATATTCTTTGTAATTGAAGGGATAAAAGTGTATATTATAGAACTTACGCCTTTGTCTATACCATTTTTCACATACATCATAAATACTTAGTGATCCATTTAGTGCACAACACCCATTAGTAATCTACCATTATAAACCACCTCAAGATTTTCCATTGCACAATCCAAAAGATTTAGCCACCTTGGACTAGTTTGTTTTGTGGGATATTGTCTACCAAATTTAAATTCAACTTTTTCTTTCCCAAAAGTCAAACCTTTCACAAAATATTCATTAGCATATTGGATCTCATGCCATATATTTCCAATTAATGACCATGGACATCTATTTAAGGAAATTTCCTATGACATATGAATCCATCTACCAATGAGTCAATCACAAAAGATAAAATCTAATTTGAAAAATATTCAAAATTTAATTCTTTATACTACACTAGTCCACTAACACGTCATATTTTGCATTCCCATACCTTACTTGGCATGTTTTTGATGGTTTATTCTATTTTGTGTGCTTGAATTTCATCAATGGTAGCCAAAGAATCATCTTGAAATAAGTCTTGTCATACTTTTAAGCATGTCCAAAATCAAAATAAGTAAAAAAGATAGAGGTAAGTGAGGTTTGAAGGCTTACATCAACAAAGGACTAAGCCACAAAGTGACCTTCAACTCTAAGATTCAATTTCTTTATTACACAAATACTTTACATTCATTGCCTTTGCTTCTCCAAATTCTTATCTTTAATGCATTGAATGGATGCTCCATGATTTCATTCAATTGAAAAATATGATATGTATTCATCTATGTGTTCAATTTCTTACATTCAAAAATTTTCTTCATTCATTCCCTTTTCTTTGTATTCTCAATTCCATGCTCTTCTGATGTTTTTCTTTGGTCGTTTCCTTATCATAATGTTTATTTCTAAATCAATCATGAATAATACATGGAGTTAGTTGAATCATTGTATGATAAAGCATTAAACCACAACCAAATAATAAGGTACCTATATTTATATTTATATTTATATGTTTTTTCCATGTCTTAACATTGTCTCCTCTATCATGTGGCCTTCTCTTTTTCTTTTAATTTTTTTTATGATTACCCTAACTTAGGTACCTATATTACTTATTGAATTCTCAATCTTTGAAATATGCACATACCTATGTATTATCTCTTATTTTATGTGTGCCCTTACTTTCTTCTATATTCTTTTCCCTCTCAAATTGTTCCCAAAAATGTTGCTCAAAACCCCTATGGTCACCAAAATTAACATTTTACTTGTTGGGACTGATGAAGTACCAAGTCGACTTGTCAGAACCCTAAAATCCTCTTCCATATGTTGTATATCATTAAATATTCCTGGAGGGAAAAGTGAAAATTACCAAATGCAAAATTTCCCTATGAACATAAGATTAACAATTAATGGGATGTTGGGCCACTGGGGGGACACCCTTCCAGTATAAAAAAAATATTAACAATTTATTATATTTTCAATTTTACCTCAACATATGACATAACTAGTTCGAGAGTTTGAGGAAAACAATATATTTCATGATCATAATTACAATATATACAATAAAAGGAACCATCAACATATTACATTTGTAGATAATAGTTCATGCAATTCATAAATAAACATTAACTAAGGTCAATAGAATATGTTCACATAAAACATTACACAATTTTTTATGCTAACAAATTTTAGGAGTCTTGGATTGAGCTAAAAGTTCTATCCTAGCATTCAAATATGTAGGGGAACAAGTTGTCTCCATTTATTTTTTTACTTTACAACTATTCAAGATTATTTATTTATTTATTTAGTCAAGAGTTATTTCTATTTATAATTATTTTTTTCATTGAAATTCAAGAACTCTCAAAAAAAAAAAAAAACAATCAATATTTGCTAATAATACTTTTAATTGATTAGTGTGAATTATAATTTCTAACATATTATAACAGAAACTAATTAATAACACTTACTAAAATGATTTGTGAAAAAATAATTAGGGAGGAGGAAGAGGCTGGCAGAGGAGGCAGGGACGCTGGAAATGATGATTCTGCCTCAAACTCTTCATATCTGGTATTGACCTTTCACTTCTCCAGATTGGCGTTTGAAAACTGACATATGTGAAAACAAACAAAAGTCAGATTTGATATAATATGAATTTGCTGAGTTTGTTTTCTCCTGCTTTAGTTTTGTAAAATTCCTTTTGTGATGCCAGCGCAGTTTTTTCTTGTGTGGCTGGCGCTGATCTTCCTAGGCCGATTTTTGCTGTCTGCTCATTGATTCGCCTTATACTCCTGAATCTCCTTCATTCACCATTGCCTTCAAAGTTCTGTAGGTGTTTCCAGCGCTGTTGTGTCTTTGTCTTTTCCTGTTTGTCAGATCGAAAGGTTTCCCTGGAGATGCCTGATTCTCCTCCATTTACTTCGGACTTGGGTTTGTGTTTCACTTCCCCATCTCCATCATCGTTGTTAAATGAGTATGCAACGTCAGAGTACACTTTGGAGCTAACCCCAGTCGCATTTTCAGGGCCTTTATCCTTAACAACCACAACGTCAGCAAGGAGCAATGAATAATTCTGTGTTTTGGAGTTACCAGTCTGCCACTGCAAATTCTGAAACCCAAGCGATACATAAAATCCATTTTGTGCATATCCTGCAATCTTCGCATTCCATGTGATCGCATTTCTTTGTGGAATTCTGTCAAACAGTGGCGTGCCTTGTCTATGCGCCCCCCTGCAGCCAATCTTCTTGGAGTCTGAAATGGAGGTGGCTGGGCTGCGTCGCCCTCACTGGTTATCTGCCAAACCTATCGCAGCAGTAGAATTTAGGCTTTGGAAGGTGTTTAAATTTAAATAATCTCCCTGAAACCATCGGCAAGCTATAACTGCTGCAGTGTTTAGATTTTGGAGGGTGTATAAATTTAAATAATGTCCCTAATACCATTTGCAACCTATCACAGCTGAAGTATTTAGGCTTTAGAGAGTGTACAAGTTTAAACATTCTCCCTGATTTCATTGTCAACCTGTCTCAGCCGCAGCGATTGTATTTTAGTTACCTGTATATGAACACACCTATAAGAAGAGGCATGTGAGTACCTCGCCGCCAGTGGTAGAGTGGGTTTACTTCAGGGAGTAACCTAAATTAATTAAGGATGCATGCATATTATGTCTATTTTGTATCCAGCACTGCCTCCAGATTTGCCGGTGATCTAGCATTTAAATTCTTCGTGTGATGATAAGGCAAACAAATCGAATTAAGGTACCTTTACTGATTCAGTGAGCGTTAGCTAGAATAAGAGGTTTATATTAAAATATCAGTCCGTAGTTTAACTTTGGCGTTGCTGCATTTAATACACTTTTCCCTCCGTTGAAAATAATTCAAGAGAAATCCGCTTCATTTAAATATGAACTCTTATCCATGCTTTTCAAGGATAGCTTATACGGGACAATAAATAAAATAACCTTCATAAAATAAAAGTCTAATTGATGAATTCAAGGAAGGGTTCTTCCACTATCCTAGTTTGAAAGTATAGGTCTTGAATAAGGAAATTAATGAACGACATTTGTTATCTTTATTTTATAAAAAAGAAAAGATGAGGTCTTAAATTTTAACCTTAAACGATTGTATGGTTTTAGAGTATAAGAAAGTGCATATATATTTCATTCCTTTATTCAATGCCATGTTATAGAAAATTCGGGCATGGTATTGTTCTTTTAAAATACTCCCATATGATTTGTTTTTAAAAATACTTCCATATGATTTGTTTTTCTAAAAAATAAAATAAAAGACTAAGACTTACGTGGAAAAAGAATGAGGGTAGGGAGGGGGTTTTAAGATTAAAAAAAAGGAAAAAATATGGATCATTTGATATATACATGGTAATAGAAGAAAGAAAAGAGAAATTAATAAACAAATTAGGATTAAATAAAGAGATAAAGGTTAGTGTTATTAGGAATTTCTTTGGAAAGGAGATTATCCCCTTATTTTATAATTTCCTCTTAGAGGAAGATAATAATATGTTTTTACATAGGGAATAATATACTTATTTTTATATATTATCTCTTCATTTTCTATATATCTTTTTAGATTAATTATAATATTTTTTTTTAGAAAATGATATTTAAAATTAATTTAACTTTAAAGTTATAATTTAAATTATCTTAAGATTAATTTAATTATTTATATAGTTTTCTTATAAGGATTATTTGTATTCTTATAGAAATTTTTTGTTAAGTGAATGGAAATATCATACTTTGGCAACAACACTAATATTGTTTTATGAGTTCTTAGGTAAAGGTCATTTCTAAGTTCTTGTCTGAAATTTTTCTATTGCGATCCAACACCTTTAGTCAACTAATATCTATCCTCAATGGTGCAATACATGGTTTACGCTAAAACCCTAGCCATGAATCTTGCAATTGTTTTGTAGTAACATATAAATTAAAATAGAAGTTGATTGAAATTGATGTCACTTCCTCCTCTAGGTCTTTGTGAGCACCCTTTAAATAAATTGACCAAATTTGTAGCTCTAGGTAAGTGATAATATAGGAGAATAGTGGAAATTGAAATTGTACTAATTGAATATTTTATTTCTCTATTGTGTTTTAATTTGAATAAAGGGATTAGTATCTAAGATAGAGTTGAGATAGTATTATCCTTTCCTTTTAGCTAAATATTTGTCTATTGGTTGGTGCAACTTTTAATTACTTAGTTGATTTATCATTGCAAAGTAATTAGAGTGCTGCCCTATGTGGTATTAGAGTTAACCATACATAATCCCTATGAACTTTACTATTGTATAGCCCTTATAGTACTATTGTATAGTAAAGCTTTAACCCTATGGATTGGGAATGGTTACTTCTTGGATAATAGAGTTTGCTTGAAGTATTGGTATATAATATTTTATTTTGATCAAGTAAATAGCTTATTTTAATGTCAAACTCATTGCAACCTTTAATTTGAGATCATGGTTTAAATTGCTATTGCTCATTTGACTGTCGTCGCATCTCTCTTGGATGAACTGACAATAGACTTAGCTATGGGTTATTGTGTTCAATCTTGTATTAAGATGATAATATTTTAAAAGTGTTGGCTACTAATTTCATTGTGATACTATCTCCTTTATTCTACAATGGTCGATTTGTGATTATGAAATTTATGTAGTCATTTTGTGATCCTTGATGTGAATCTTCCTTTTGAGATAATTTTGTTGAGGAAACTTTATGCAATGACCTTCTTGTAGTCATATTTTGAGATGGTTGGGAAACCCAAGTATTTACATACCCTCTAGTTGAGCATAAATGAATTATTGGTGTCATAAAATCCCTTGCTTTTCCTTTGTATGCCTTGGGAAGAAGTCACCTTGTAAGTGGTTTTTGAGAGTGTTGAATTATATGTTTTGGTTGATCTTGTGGTTTGGTCCTGTGATCGTCCTACTTGTCTGTCTTGGTTGTGGGTCCTTTTCTTGTTATCTCCTAGCACGAGGGGTGGACCTTCAGGTCCACGTGGTTGGGTGGAACATGCTACGCACCCCATTGGGTTCCCAGGATGTGTTCATGGTGCGAAAGTGGATGCAGAGTTTCCAGAGCTTCACGTTGTTGAAGAATTTTCCTCACCTTGTACCTTATTCTTTATTGATGTAATTATTCTTGTACTTGATGTACTCTTCCCATTGTTATACAAGAAGCATTGTGTAATGTATTAATGTAATCTTGATGTGTTGTATATATGGAAATATGCTCCACAAATGTATTTTGGAACTATGAATTGAATTGTAATAAAATGATGTATCATTTTCCTGTCTCTTGTTTATTGATAATTGTATGCTATCTTTATGTAATCTTGGTTTATATTCACTTTCTTAAAATTTTACATTTTTTAATGACCATTCCCTATACCCTAGAGGACGTAGATAACTTTGTAAATGCATAGT
Organism: Sequoia sempervirens; assembly: GCA_007258455.2. Lineage (NCBI taxonomy): Eukaryota > Viridiplantae > Streptophyta > Pinopsida > Cupressales > Cupressaceae > Sequoia > Sequoia sempervirens. Next base: position 5,751 of record VDFB02276092.1, on the reverse strand, counting down.
TGTTCCTCATGTAATGAATGTACATATTCATCTTATGCAATTTTTCCCTTTTAAACAAAAAAAAAGTATTACAGTATTTTTTTATCCTTTGTGGTTCGCACGATGGGGCGTTACAATTCACAACACTTTTACAAGGCATCATAAAGTTCTTAGTGATTCACAAGGACCCAATACCTCATGTGAATTCCTTGACCACATTACAACACTAAATCAAGGAAAAATCAAGCCAAAGTCACAAGGAGGGCTTAAACAGGAGGAAAAAGTAGAAGGGTTACTTTTTCCATGTCCATAGATTGCTGCAATAATATTCTACAAATATGCCCTTGAATGCCTTTTAAATTCACCTGAATGATCTTGTGAAAGTACTCTTGATTGCTTATGAAATTCTAGGATGAAACTATGTGAAATAACCTTGTATTTATACTTGTTTATGCCTAATTTCCCAAAATTACAACATTACAAGCCGACATCAAATACAGGAGAATAAAATCCCTCTAAAAATTTGATTTTAATTAGGTCTAGGTTAAAGTAGGACTCATGCGCCACCTTGGGCATATGAGTCCTAGTGTGTTAAACATGGGACACTAAATCCAAAACGTGTCTTGTTTAATGTGAAATTTGAAATCAGGTCCCAAGACCTAGGTGGGACTCATATGCCCAAGGTGGCGTATGAGTCCTAGATCACTGGAACTAGAACACATAACCTAAAACATTAATTTATGATTTTTCATTTGTTAAATTTGAGGAATTAATTCAACATCGGGACGATGCAGAATGAGACATGTAATTGTTTCGGTCCTACTTTTAAAGGAAGGATAATCAAACCCATCGTAGGGCGAGCAAAGCCATTATGCATTTTTATCCATGCTTTTGGTCTATCATATGTATCTTGATAAAGTTCATGCACAAGTAAGAATTCTTCAATGATCACATTCTCTCCACAGATGGGATCAATTAATATCCCATTATTGGGATTATCATTGATTCGATCGGCTATGGAAAGAGGACCATTAGGTGAATTTATAATTATATCTTTAGATGAGAAAGAAATATCAAGAGGATTTTTAGTTCAACCCTTACGAGGTAGAATTTCAACCAATCCAACAATACTATCCCTAGGATCTTGTTCAATAGTATCCATAGGAGCTTGTTCAATAGTATCCATGTTGTCATCATCCATGTCAACATTCATCACATCATTCTTCTTAGTTTCACTAAATTTGACAAATGAAATGTTATGATTTGGCATGGGATTGGTAAAGATTTGCAAGTTTTGGTTGGGAGGAGCAACATACTTATTTCCTTGATCATTAACACCTCCAATTTGAAGTTGACTAGAATCAATGAACTCTTGCACAAGATGTTTAAGACACTTACAATGTTCTGTATCATGTCCATTTTTTTAGTGATAATGACAATACGAATTATATCTAAAGTTCTAGAGTAAAGGCTTATTAGGATTAGGATTTCTTATGGAAGGTAAGGAAATCATTTTTTGTTCTAGAAGTTGTAACATTATGCTATGGAGGGTATTGGGTAAGGGAGTAAATTTCCTAGCTAGATCCCCAAATGTAAAAGGATTTGTCTTCTTTATAGTAGCCACTTGGATATCAACATGTTGGGTTGGTTGTCATTTGTTAAAGTTTGGGATAAGGTGGAACACAACACAAACAACAAGATTCATGAGATAAGAGAAACTTCATATGCTTGACAATCATGAACAAACAAGATGGTTCCATAGGCAAGCAAAGTGTGATATGCAAGGTGGCCATGTAATAGCTATTGTAAATGAAAAAATAGTGTAAGGTATGTTCAAAGGAGTTTTACTTATTTAATGTAAGGTCTTAACTTAGGGAACATCATTCCTAATGTCTCCAAGAGATGACCAATCGAATAATGGAAAATTCACAACTTAGGGAATGGACTCTGCTTGGCATTTCCACTAAGAGGAATATAATATGCTAAGAGAGATCATTCTCTTGAAGGACATCACACCCAATTTAACAACAAAGAGAAATATGCATCACATGAATTAAGAAGACAACACAATGAAACTTGAGTTGTAATTGAAATGTAAAAGTGAACTATTAATTTTTGAGTTCTTATGACTTCTCTTGCTCTTCTAGTGTTTTTCACCTAAAAGGAGAGAGATAGGGCCAAAAATGTTAAGGGTGCATTCAAATTATGTTATATATGATGTCGTCTAAGCTAAATGAAGTAAAATAAATGCAATTAAGTGATTTGAATGAATGAATTTGAATGCAAAACTAAGATTTAAACTATGTTTGAAAACACATTGTGATATGCAAACAATGAACTAAAAGATGAAATAATGCAGAACAAAAAGAAATGAGATGAAAGAGAGTGCACCTGGGAAATATTTGATGAATCTGGAATGTTGTGAATGCTAACTAAAATTACTGAAATTTCATAGTGGGACTAATTTGCCACCTTTAGTCTTGCTCCTAGTGAAAAAGCGTTAGAAGCTGGTTTCTGACTGTCAGGATCCAGAATCTGAAAAAATTCATATTTTCAGTCCTAAGGTGGGACTCATTCGCCACTAGTGGTGAATTGGTCCTCTACTAAAATTCTAAAAAATTAGGAGACAACTTTGCAACACTAGATTTGGAAATCTCTGATTGTCAGGTTGTCAAAGTCAATTTTGCAGGAAATGGATAGAAAACATTCTCTAAGCTTGAAATATGAATGAGTTAACTTGAAGCACCTAGCTGACTTGTTAACCAATCTTCAACACCAAAAATCTTGTTAAATCTACACACAAAAGTCTGCAAACACACATGCAATAGGGGGAAAATGGTTGAGGGTTAGCAAATAGGGGTTTGCCTTGGTCAAACCCCACTTTTGGTAATCAAACCCTTAATGAAACATTGAAATGAAAAAGGATGATCAACTAATAACATGCAATTTCTATCAACTTACCAAACCCTTGATGATGAAAATATGAAGTAATGTCAATGGATGCTCCAAAGCACTTGTGTAATGCTTGAATTGATGTTGTAGGATGCTTGAATGCTTGAGATATGAGATTGAAAGAGATTGAAAGCTTGATGAATGAGGAGATTGTAGATGTAAAATGAGGTAAAAATAACTTATTTATACAATATTGTGCCTTAGTTACCCATTCATACCTCATTACAAGTCGATATCAAGTGATTTTGAATAAAAAACACTGGGAAATTTTTAAAATTTGAATTTAGGAACAGGGGACTCATTCATACACCCATGGTGAATGATTCCCACCTAGAACTTGAAATGGGTGTCAAGAATTATGTTGTATTTAATGTTGTTTGTTAGGCTTACATTAAAAAATACACTTAATTAAGACATATGAGGGCATAAAGGGACCAAATAAAACATAAGAAAGGGATAAATAGTCAAGTTATGCCTAGAAAAGGTAAATCTTTGTTGCAGACTTTACAACACTTCACAACACCTTGACAAGATGTCATTATTTGAATTTTAGTACCTAATATTCATGTTCAAGCCATGTTACAACATAAAATCAGAGCAAAATAAATCAAACACCATCAAACAAGACCTAAAAGGCCATGAAAATTACAAGGGGCCATTTTTCTATGGCACATTTAGCCCCCACTTTACTGAGAGGTTGAACTTGCTTCAAACTCACATTAAAATAGCCATGAACATCAAGAGGAGGGTTCAAATTTACTTACATTAGAAAGATGGAATAACAACGATCAAGAGGGATGATCAAGCCCCCAGGATGAAGATCCCATGGAAAAATAGACATAAGAACAAAGGAACACACAAGTGTTGAAAATCAGATGAAGCTTCGATCATCAATCCAACTAGTTGTGGATTAGATCTAGTCTAATTTTTTGAAAAAGAGAATGCATACTCACTCTAGGGTGACAAAACACATAACAGTATGCCAGGTGAGAAGTCCCAAATGTACTCACTTTGGGGCCACAAAAATTTTGGTTGTCCATAGGGTGAGAAATCCCAAAAAGGTAAGATACATATGCTAGTTGGTATGCACTAAAAAATACAAAGGTGGCTATGGGGGAAAGTCATGTTGCTAGGTGGGCTTCCTAGTCAGCCATATTAAAGTTATGCCTCCTGATAACTTTAACAAGGTACCACAAAGAAAAATTTCATGAACAAAAAGAAGGTACCACAGTCATGCAAGTTGCATTATGCAAGGTAGCAAAAGGTGCAAAATGTAAAAAAAATGCAAAAATGTAAAATGTTAAGTAGGTATGTGCAAGATCGTGATGGGCCAAAAAGTGGCGATATGATGGGTATGCGTAGGGTATGTGGCTAACAACTTTTTGTTTGCCAAATTGATGGGAAATGAAAAGGGTTTTAAGAAGATTCTAAGCTTTCCCACCAATATAGAAATTATGTTTACTTTGAATTTAATAAATTATTATTATTTATGTTCTATTTGAATTACAACTAAAGTTCAGATTGATAGGCTGATTGAAAAAAATCTATAGCTTTCAAACAGTATCACATTTTTTGAATCCAAAACATGCGTCAAATTCTATGCTTTGCATACTATAGGATTAAAAAAATAAAAAATGAATTTCATGAAGTTTCGACCAAGTTAAGGTGGTTAGACATACGAGTTTTTATATTTTTAAAAAGTTGTAATAAAAAATTCATAATTAATTATTTACTTGGAAAAAAATTACAAAAAAATATGCGTCACATCTGGACATGAGTCCTCTACTTAGATCTAAAATCTCATAAAAAAATATTATCAGTTTATTGTGGTTGGGGTAGTTAGATAGACACCTACTTCTTATTTTTTCCTTGAATTTAAAATTACTACTACATTGAAATTTCAAATTTTCACCAAAATAGATTTTAAAAATAAAATAAACCTAGAAGTTTAGAAACTACATTCAATTTTCTACATATTCTATTCTTACATAATTTTGAAATAATATAGATAAATTATTCAAATTTTTACATCAAGCTTCCTAACTCTGATTTTTCTAAAAATTTTGCCACTTAAGGGCCTATTTTTTCCATGATGATCCTGCACATACCCAAGTGTAAAATGTGAAATATGTTCAAAGGAGTCTTATTAAGTTCATGCAAGGTCAGTCACTTAGGGAAAATTGTGTCTACTTTCTCCAAGAGAGGACCAATCAAAGAATAGTATATTCACAACTTAGGGGATACAGTGCATCACATCAGGCCACCAAGAGGAATGTAATATGCTGAGCTAGATCACAATTATGAAGGACATCACACCCAATTTCATCCACAAGGTGACAAATGCATCACATAAACGACAAGGCTACACTAGCAACCAAGAATACAAATGAATTATGGTAATGTATGCCCCCCACTTTAAAGGACTTTCTACACACCGTCCTATGACAATTACTTTAAAGCAGTGAAGGAAAGCAAAAGAAAAAAGAAAACAAGATATGAGAGCCAACTTGGAAAGAACTATGCCAAGTCATATGCTTCGAAGTTAGGTTGCGTTGTGTCAAGGAAAATGAAAGACAAAGGGAGTTGCCCCCTAGAAAAGAGCACACTAAACACATAAGGGTATATGGATTTGGGGTTAGTATGTTCGTTGTTGCAATGTATTTATGAAAGAGCTCAAAACTATCATCATTCCCCAAAGCACATATAATTGGAAGAATGACACAAAGAGAGAAAAAATAAAGGAAAAAATAAAGTCTATTTTGGGTCAACATGGAAGAGACATTGCAGTCTCAATGCCTTGCATCGTCCCCAAAAGGAAAA
>VDFB02276091.1:85916-147564 GCA_007258455.2 Sequoia sempervirens | reverse complement strand
GAGAATAAAATCCCACAAATCTAATTGAATTCAAAATAGGTCCAAGCTAAACGAGACTCATATGCCAGTTGGGGCACATGATTCTTGATCAGTTAACTTAAAGGAATTTTGTTTTTGGAGATGGAATAGACAAAAGGGGGCTTATTTCACTCTAGTTCATTAAAGGAAACCCTAGAGATCTCAACCTAATGATTCAACTAGGAAAAGATATTATGACAAGATCTCCTAGGTGTGATTAAAAGGGGGGTTCGCCAATGATTCAAACTACTTAATCTACTTAACTTTTTTCTATGAATTATTTTTCATTAAGATTATGTTTCCTTTTAGTAGGTTTCCAGCAAGCCTAGGAAGTATAGAAAATCACCAGAAAGTAAAAAAAGTTGGTTTTTGTAGGCCTCCAAGGACCTATTCACCCAACTAGGCATATGATTCTCACTTAGGGTTTTTGACAGTTTTAGATAGTGAAAAATAGAGAGCAAACAATACTCAAAAAAATTGGGAAAAATACCTATACAAGAACTAAATCACCTAGATGGGTGAATGAGTCCTGATTAGGGTTTTTAAACCAAATTTGGAAAATTTTGAGTTGATTTTAAGGTGTCTAACTTGTATATCAATTTCACTATTTGCAATTAAATATTTTGAGTGAAATTGAATGATTTAAGATGCAAAAATGCAACCTATATGCACTTTTCACTAATGCAATATTTAGAAGCCCCAAATGCAATTTAAATAATGAAAACCTAATGCAAATTTAATGCAAATTAGATATAGGAATTATAAGGTTCTCCAAATCAGAAATTCAAGGGTCCAAAGGTTAGGTTCACCAAAATTAACTGAAGGAAATAGGGTGCTCCACCTTTTAGGAGGTGGAACACACATTAGGGGGCCTATTTCACTCTTAGTTCATTAAAGGAATTCTTAGAGATCTCAACATAATGATCAAATTAGGAAAAGAGATTGCTATATGGTCTCCTTGGGTTTATAGAACCTTGGGTGTTTGTGAAATAGGGTTTATCTTGATGTTTCTTTTTGCTTATGACTCACTTTTGGTTTTCATTTGTCTTTCTTTCTAAGCATTTTCTTAGTGGTGAACTCCCCTCTTTAATCGTGCCTAAGGAAACCTCTCATATACATCCTTCCCTCAATTGAGTCTCTTAGTTGAGGGATCTTGGTTTCCTTTAATGAACTAGAGTGAAATAGGAGGATCCACTTATCCTAGTGTGTGTTCCATCTACTAAAAGGTGGAGCACCCTATTTCCTTTAGTTCATTTTAGTGAACCCAACATGAAATATCTAGAAGCTCCTAGTGACTATTCTAGATCTTCAAAAAATTAGCAAAAAGGGTGTATTGGGACTCATATGCCCAAACTGTTGCAAAGTGTCTCAATTTTTTGCAAAGTGTCCCATTAGCAAAATTTTGAACTGAAACTTTGTGAACCTCTGAGTATAGATTAAATAAGCACTTTTCCACTAGTTTTATGCAAATAGGTTGGATATCTTTCTCTAGATCAGAGCTTTCGTGAGCCTTGACAACTTTGCATCTTTTTGCAACTTTGTAATTTTTGGTACTTTTCAAGGCTTCAAATCCACTTTTTCTTCTAACTATAAACCCACAACATGCAAAGAGAAGGAAAAAAAATTGTTAGGGAATGGGGGTTTTCCTTTGTCAAACCCCATTTTGGTAGTTAAACCTTAATGAAAAATAAAACATGAATGAAATTAAATATGAAACATAAGATAAAACAATAGAACCTTGTTTGAAACTTTGTAGATCTACAAAAAAGCATGAAGTGGCCTCAATGAATGCATATCTTGATCATGATTCTTGATGAAAGATAATGCCTTTGAATACTTGAATTGATCTTGAAAAATACATCAAAACATTAGCTCAAAACCACATGCATGATGCATCAAGCCTTTGAAATGATACTAGATCTTGATTGCTATAATAATTTTCTACAAATCTTCCCTTGAATGCCTTAGAAATTCTCTTGAATGCTCTTATGAAATTACTCTTGATTGCTTATGAAAATCTAGGATGAAACTATGTGAAATAACCTTGTATTTATTTTTGTTTATGTTGAACATGATAACTGAGAGGAGGGGTGAATCAGTTCTCACCAAATTTAATGCCTTAACCATTTACTAGAACTAGATCCAAATACTGCATGAATAATTTATCAATAAATACAAAAAATCAAAGTCATCACATAAACACAGTAACACCATATTTACATGGAAAACCCAATGAGGGAAAAACCACGGTGAGGATTAATTCACACTATAGAGAATATCAAAACCTATTACAAAGAGGCTCGCTACCTGAGATAAGGCTCACTGCTTGAAATAAGGACTCATTATCTAGACTCACTATCCATAGGGCTACAACCCGGAGGGCTCACTACCACAAAGATACAAAAAAGATGGCTCACTGCCAGAATACAAAAGTTATGACTTACCGCTAAAAGTGAACTGATGAATTACATCTTTCTTGTGCTGAATTTATTTCTAGATGAAGCTTTGTAAAGGTAGTATTGCATACCAGTAATCATTCAATACTTCTACTCTAATCACACACTTATTGTCTTCACCTAATTTTTTTATTTTGATCTATTGCATCGACACACTTTTTTGTCTCTATATCCTTTTTTCATAACCTCACATCTCTTCTCTTTTCTAGAGAGACACATATGTATATATGTGTATCTTACACATTAATTAGTTCAGAAAAAACATCCATAAAGTCAATATTTTCAAATATCTAAATCATAGTTTATCACACGGTAGGAACCAGACCTAAAAACCAACACACCGGACCACATATAACAGTCATCTTTAATGTGAAATAACTTCTGGTAAATGATTCATACATACAGTATTGTGTTGACATCAATGAAAACCTACTGACATTAATGACAACCATTTGATGCAACCTTCAATCTCCAACAATCTCCCCCTTTGTCATTGATGGCAACACAAGATGTGAAAAGCCAACAACAACAACCTTTGTAAATCTTTTGATGAGATGAAATTATTTTCATTTTTCACATGCTTCCTTTCTCCCTTTTTCACATGCTCTCACTCTCCCCCTTTAACATCAATGAATTTTTTTTTTATCTTTGCGCTTTACTTCAAAAAATTTACAAAAAGGTTATCAAAAATGATTCTTTACCTCAATCTTTCTTACCGTAAAATATTTCCTTGTATTTTTCTTTTAGTTCTGGAAGACATTTCTTTTAGGAATCCACTACAAACTTGATGTATAGACAAATACTATTATTCTTTTCTATTTAACCAATTATTTCCATAATAGTATCCAGAATAGCACTATTTTGTGCATTATTCTTAGCATCCACCAAGAGACCAGAAATTTATTCCAATCTTAACTCAATTATCTCTTTGAATTTCCAAAAGTTCTTCACAATACCATCCCTTTGTACCATAATGACTACAAGATCGAATTGTAAGGAATTGATCCTTTTATTTTGCATTCCATCCTTGTCATTAAGAACATCATATGTTTTTCCAATAGAGTTCAATTCATGCTCAATAGTATGGATTTTTGTTTTGTAGTTCCCAATAGCAATAGGCCACTAGAGACAATACCTATACACACTATTTACACTTTTGATGCAGGTCTTTAGTTCATGTATACTCTCAATCAACCTCTTCTATGCTTTTCGGCATCTTTCTTTCAAAGCCAGTTGAATTTCATCTTTTTCTTTTGTTTCACTAGGTGACTATTCCCTTAATATGTCCTAAATCTACTCAATCAATACTTCTGATAAAATACTTGACAATTCACTTAGATCAATATCATTATGAATTATGTGCATAGCCAAAGCGTTTGTGATCTCATCCTGTTCATATGGTGGTCGAGATAACCATATTTTTCCAATCTTCATTCCATCAAGTTGCTCAAGAATCTTTAACACCTTTTCTTTACTAACATCTTCTTCATCATCATCTGTTGATACTAGATCAAATGCTTGTACAATTTTTGCATCCTTTTCTTCTTCCTCTATCTTCAACTTCTTTGTTTCCAAAGGGGAACATGAACTGATTCTTCTTGCTTTCCTCTTTCTGGATGAGAATCCTTCCTCAGGCATCATGTAACCAGACTAGAAACCACACCAAAATTCCATGCATTTATTTTTATTTCAAAATACTCTTTACAAATCTTTTCCTTTTATGCTAGACAGTTCAGATATCGGTAAACTTGCTTCCCAACTAGTATAGCTAACTTCCACACAACATTTTCTTTCAATGGTAATGAATTCAAAAAATACATCATTAAGCATATAACCATAGATCTAAAGTGAAAAGGATAATTATCATTCTTTTTCATAGTTATATTTTCTATTAATTGATTTCTTAGTAAATCACACAAGTCAAAATCCTCCTTTTTCTCAACCATTTGATGTGTAACATAAACAACAATCACTGAGATAGAACTTTCCCTAATCTTGAAATAAATCTTATATTAGATGTTGTATGCCACATACCTTATCACTAGGCTGATTATGGTGTGAATTATAAGTGCCCTTTGATCTATTTCTCTAGTTAGGGCTTCAACTTCTTTGTTCTTTATGGACTTCTTGACTGGGATGAGTCTGTTATTGCATAATCTTGTTATTTTTGCAATTGATTCTTTCATGATTTCATAGGGTTTGTCAAAGATCATCTCATCACCTTGAATTCTACTCAAAATAACCCAAACAATGTCCACATTCAAAAATTATGGAAATTCACTCCAAATTTCTAAACCCTTGTGCCCTAAATTCTTGACCATTTGCATTTGCTTAACTGAAAGAGAAGTCTCAAGATTTTAAATCTTTTCATGATCAAATTCATCAATCTATAACTTTCTCAATTTTTTGCAATTCATTGTTGCGCAAATTAAATGCCACCATTGCCTTTGAATCCATTGCTTTAGCCTTGTTATCTATACTTTCGCTTGCTAATAACCCTAACTCTTTATTTCTTAGCTCATTCACTTCAAAATGAAAATAACTACTCAATGTTCCTTATTTAAATTATCGCTTTTAGGGTTTCGTCATAAAGGATAATTTATTTCTTGTGACATCATCATTTGTACTTTAGTTTGTCAGTTCCTCCTTTAGTCTAATCTATCAGCCATTATGTGAAATGTACTGCAAGAAAAAATGTTTCACAAATATTTTGTAATGCTTGTTTTCTACTAGAATTTTCTTCATTTCCTTCATAATGAAAATTCACATTGCATATCCTTGTGTCGTCACATGACACCTCTTATACTAGGGGTTTGATATATTTTTTGTGACTACCCTCCCTGAAGCCATTATTGGATTTAGTTGATAGAAGCGGTATCTGCACCGGATGTAGATACAAGATTATCTATTTTTTCCTTTTTCTCTAGTTCTTCTTTCTATCTCTAGATCTTTTCCACTTCTCTCCTCACTTCTATATTTATCTTGTTTATAAACTTGTTCTTTTGTTCGAGATTCATTTTCTTCCCAACTTTTCTCTTAAATTTTTTGAGATATGTCATGGTTTGATGCAAGAGTGACACACAACAAATCTTTGATGAAGAGAGTTTGTATTCATCTTTGTCCTACACTAATTAGCCTTGTGTCCAAAAATATAGCACATGCAATAGTAGCCTTGAAAAGAATGTAATATTCTACTGGTATTGAATATTTTCATCATTATCTAGCTTCTACATTTTATAGATTTATGTCCAAACTTGTTGCAAACATAGCATTTTCTAGCAAAGAATCCAAAATTTTGACTTAATCTATTTTGGTTCATCATACTTCTACATTTTGTTGCTCTATGTCTGAATTTATTACATGAGTAGCAAGATACAATAAAAGTTGAGTACCTTTAATCATTAGGTTGTTGGATGGGTATCCTTTCGGTATTGATCCTTCTATTTTTTCCTTGAAATTTCCTTTGACTATTCATTTGATTAAAACTTGGATTAGTCTTTGAACTTTGTCCTTCTTCGAGTCCTAGACCACCTTTATCCTTTGCAGGATTTTGGGATGAAATCAATTCTTTAAGCATTCCCAAACTTATCTTAAATTTGTCTTCAAACCTTTTTGCCTTCTCCAAATTAGATTTAAGATTTGCTAATTTTTGTTCAAGATTGTCACATTTTTCTGTCTTTTGATTGATAATTTCTTTGCTTTGTCCAATTTCCAATTTTAGATTCTCTTCCACTCTTTTGCTTTCTTCAAGTTTCATCCTTAGCTTTTCAGTAATCTCCTTTGCTTCTTTTAGTTCCTGGTAAACTTCTTTATGCTTCAAATTAATTTTCTGGATCTGATTTCTTAGTTTCTGAATACATTCACCTACTTGCTTGAAATTTTCTTTTAGATATTCATTCTCAGACTCTAAGGTCTTTGCTATCAATTCTTCATCTAAGTAATATTCCTTCATCATTTAGTTAAACTTGCCAATGTCTCCTCCAAGTTGTTAAACTTATTCCAAAGGACCTCACTTTGATACCAATTGTTGAACATGACAACTGAGAGGGGGGTGTTAATCAATTGTCACCAAATCAAATGCCTTAACCATTTACCATAACTAGATCCAAATACTGCATGAATGATTTATCAATAAATACAAAAATTGAAAGTCATCACATAAACATAGTAACACCAAATTTACATGGAAAACCCAATGAGGGAAAAACCACGGTGAGGATTAACTTACACTATAGAAAATATCAAAACCAATTAAAAAGAGGCTCACTGCTTGACATAAGGCTCACTGCCTAAAATAAGGACTCACTGTCCACAGGGCTACAGCCTAGAGGACTCACTGCCACATAGATATAAAGAAGATGGCTCACTGCCAGAATACAAAAGTTATGGCTTACTGCCAAAACTGAATTGATGAATTACACCTTTCTTGTAATAAATTCAATTTTAGATTAAGCTCTATAAAGGTAGTACTGCATACCAGTAATCACTCAATACTTCTACTCTGATCACACACTTATTATCTTCACTTGATTTTCTTATTCTGATCTATTGCATCCACACACTTTTCTGCCTCTATATCCTTCTTGCATAACCTCACATCTCTTCTCTTTTCTGAAGACACACACACATATATATGTATCTTACACATTAATTAGGTCAACCAAAACATCCATAAAGTATTGCATACGCTAAGTTGGCCAAGATCTTCAAATATCCAAATCATAGTTTTGTCACAGGAGGAACCAGACCTAAAAACCAACACATCGGACCACATATAACGGTCATCTTTAATGTGAAATAACTTCTAAAAAATGAGTCATACATACAATATTGTTTTGACATCAATGACAACCATTTGATTTAACCTTCAATCTCCAATAGTTTATGCCTAATTTCTCAAAATTACAACACTACAAGATGACATCGGATCTAGAGGAATAAAATATTGCTAAGAATTTGATTTAAATTAGGTCCTGGTTAAAGCAGGATATGCTACCTTGGGCGTATGAGTCCCAGTGTCTTAAACATAGGACACAAGCTCCAAAAAGTGTCTTGTTTAATGTGAAATTTGAAATTAGGTCCCAAGACCTAGGTGGGACTCATATTCCCAAGGTGACATATGAGTCCCAGATCACTAGATCTAGAACACACAACCTCAAAAATTAAATTATGATTTTTCATTTGTTAAATGTCAGGATTATCTTTAGAAATATGCATTAATAAGGCTTGTGGATGCAAAATAGGACCAAATAAGGCATAAATAACCCCAATTAATTAATAAAGCCCTATATTAGTGTGAAAGTGTAAAGATACACTTTACAACACCCTAAATAAGGCATAATTAGGTCCATTTAGTTTAAAATGGCCCTAAACTTAATGTGAATGTGTAAAAGACATTACAACACTAAATCAAGGCAACATTAGGCTCAATTTAATATTAGTTATTCCCAAATTAAGTGTGAAAAAGGGATACTTTTTCCTACACTACAATTGCATTTCCCACGATAGAGGTAGAGTATATGACAACCACTCATGCTTGTAAGGAAGTCATTTGGATTAGGAGATTATCTTCTAATATTGGTTTATATGTAGGAAAAATTACTATTTTTTGTGACAATCAAAGTGCAATTTTCCTAGCAAAGAATCCTACCTTCCATGTTAGAACAAAGCACATTGATGTTCAGTATCATTTTGTTTAGTGTATGGTAGAAGATGGAAAGGTGAACCTAGAAAAGGTTGACACTTTGGTGAATGTTGTAGATGCACTGATGAAACCAATGAGCACAAAGAAGTTCAGATGGTGTTATGATTCCATGGGCCTTGGGGCCCTGAGTAGATGATTTTTTATGACTCTCAGTAGGTCTTCGACAAGTGGGAGAATGTTGGGATTAAGGTTTCTCAACCTTAGAGTCCTAATATTTATTTAATTGATGTATTATTCTATTTATTTGTATTATTTAAGTAGTCATGTCATAAATTGGGACCCACTAGTTGGGTGGTATCCCTGTTGGAGGTGATTGGATGATACATAATCATCCCAAGTGGACATAGGCTTTCCACTTTGGAATCTTTGACCTATGATAGATTCTATGGTGCATCATAAGGAATCTTGTTGCATGGAGAAAGTTGGCATCCAAGTTGGGTTATCACAGGTTGTAAGAGAATTAGGTATTCTTGGTCAATTATGATAGATTCTCTTACAGATGTAAGTGTTGTCAATTATGATAGATTCTATGACAATTGTAAGATGTGTAAGGCATCTGTCATAAGCTATTTTTAGCATATTCTAGGTGTACAAGCTTGAGGAACGAATATTTGCATGTTATGACAATTGTAAGGGGTGTAAGGGAATATGTTACATGTGTCCAAATGCATGTTATGGTGTGGAAGATTGTGCCATGTGGATTTGGACACCCCTCTCCTTCTAGATGCTTCTTGAAGATTATATCTCTCTATATATTGAGTGTCTTGCATTGTAGAATGCATAGTTTGTTTGCATGTGATGAAGTGTTGTTGGTATCACTCTAGAATAGGTGTTTGTTTCAAAGCACTTGTTGAAGAAGCTTTATACTTGGAGATATTGTGTATTCACTATTTGATGTAATAGAGAAGTACTATGATTTTGGAGGGTGAGGGTTTTTACCCAAAAGGTTTTTCCCCACATATATTTTGTGTCACTATTACATGTGTTTTTTATGTTATATTCATTCATTCTCTATGTGTTGCTCTTATTGCAATTGTATAAGGTGTTTAAAAGAAAATTTTGTAACTCTCCCCTACTTAGATGGGTGTAGGAAGTTTCTTTCATACACCCAACTTCCTTTTACTTTGATATTTCCTTATATTTTATTTGGAAAAGGTGAACTAGGTGGGATTATTCCCTTTTCTCTACATCTCTATTTTTTAAAAATCTATACAATATTTCTCAGCCAATTTTCTTCAAGATCACCTTTGAACTTATAATCATCTAGTATTTTCTTAATAATTGTACATTCATTACAATAAAGTAAAGCTTCTTTATAAGTGTCGTCCTTCCTAGAGTTATAGAGTAGATCATCATTCCTTTTAATATTTTAAGAGACTAATTTCCTATATATGAATTATTTTTTTGTTGAATAAAATGAATCCCCACAAATAGTTTTTCCTTAACTTTCTTACTTCTCATTCTAAAAATTTATTGGAATACCAGGGCATTATTGAATAAAATAGACATGTTTGCGGAATATTTTATATATGAAGGGAATAATTCTATTATCAAGACCTTAAGACAATTTGAAATCTCCATCACATAGTAACATTATCGGCCTGAGGAGAAGACAAATCCAATTTCACACAAATTCTAGCATACATAGATTAGTCATGCCCATAGAAAGGTATTGATATATCCATGGCAGTCCCCAAGGAGGTAAAAATTATCTAAAATACATTGGGAGACCAAAAATCATGAGGAAGATCATACATATGAATCCAAAATGGATATACCATAGATATTTCCTTAAAAGAGTTAAAACCTACATGTCAATTCTTCACAAAAGGATTAACATTCCAAAGGAAGTATGGAACTCCTCCCAAAAATCCATCTCTATCAAATTCATTTGCAAAGATTGCAAAAAAAAATCCTTTAGCACAAGAATGCATTACATATTCTCCTTAGGTCTTCTAGTTCTCTTTTGTGAAAAAGATCAATTCCTGCAAAGAGAGTTGAGGATCGAAGAGTCTATATATCAAGCCACATCATTGGAATGTAGATTTTTTTTTCTTGAAATCACCAAGATTAAGATTGATAATTTGGGTTCCTTCTAGATTTGATGGTTGATGTTACTAGGAAGGATGAACAGATCAATATATTTCTCATATGACTTTTACTAAGACTCTAGGATGATATAAGAGACTCCAAACATTGATTTAAAATTCCAAAAATTGGATAGTGGTTTCTCGTGAACAATTCCATATCATTTACAAATTTTCAAACTCCATGGAGTGTTGGGTTCTATCTATAAAGTATTTTTTTTAAAGAAATATTATTGTTCATCCTTCCAACAAAATTATATTTTCTTAAAGGTGGGAATTTTTACTATGGTGGATTCCTATTTTATTCATTTAGGGTATTTTATTTTTCAATAGACGGGTTACAAGGGAAATTTTTATTGAGGTAGATTTATATTCCATATAGCTTGCCAATCAGAAAATATAATACTCTAATTGAATGAAATAGGAATCTGCCACAGTAAAACTCATTAACACCATGCAATAGCATATAAAGATGATTCTTGAATACAACACTAAAAAAAATTATCACATTTTTTATTGAAAAGTATGGATAGAACATAGAAGCTAATCTCCAATTTTTTTATTTACCACTAGACCCAAACTCCACTAGAGGCAACAAACTTTGCACAAGAATCAAGCATGTTACATCAAAGTGAAAGTTGAAAAATTGAAGTTCATGTGTATTCAAAGGTTGAACCTTTTTTTTTTGGTCTATGATATGTATTTAACTCTATTTTTTATTTATACATAATAGAAATAGTAATATGTTCTACAAATTTAATAGTATTAGTGTTTTTTAATATTTTTTTAAAACATGTATTTTAAATGTTTGGTAAATTTTCCAAGTTATTGCCAAATTTTTTCATGATTTTTTTTTAAATGAGCTTGCCAAATCTCATTTTTTCAATTATGATTATAATTATGCCTCTCTAAAAAATATTTTTTCTTCTTTTTTTTGAATAAAAGGCAAGAAGCCTAAATATTATTAATAGTATAAAAGTTCAGATATTACAAGTATATAACAAAAAATCTTATAAAAAGCTTACAAAATATAAAGATGATCAAAGGCCAAAATAAAATGCCCCATCCATATGGGATGTTTAATGCATGGAGGCCAATACATAACAAAAGCTTCGCACTAGAAAGTGTGAGAAAACATAGAGAAGACATATTTTATGTAGGGGAAAAATCCTCAAACCACTCCAGAGGTGGCATTGAAATCCACAATCCATTGGAGATCTATCAGAGGCTCCAAATTGTTTACCTTCTTTAAAAAACAATTACCCATATGTGCTAGAGATCTATGTTGAGCCAGTGACACCATGTAAAAATTGTCAAGAAATGGGAGCCATTCCACCACAACACCCCTTCACGCACACACTGGATATCCCATGGCCTTGGGATGCAAACCCCAAGCCTTGCTACTTCTAGGGTTACCTTGAGCTTTCCTAAGTTGTGCTTTTTAAACAATTTTTCTGATAGAGCCACCACTAGCTCCTTTTGTTCTCCTAAATCTAGGAGGGAAGACAAAAACCATGATGTGATATCCATGTTTACTCTATAAAATTTTGCATCCCTTATGAAATCAACACCAAGTATCATCTTAACTACATTTAAGTCCCTTCCTATGGGATGTTTCATTATCACCTTCAACCACTAGTATGTAATAGCTCACTTGTGAAGGCTATCTAGTGTCGCGAACCTATGAGGCATATGAGAAAAGAAGAATAGCGATGATCATATTACCCTTCTACTTTAAATAGAGTAAATTGCTTCATTCTCACACGCTTGAAGCGAGAGAAAATAATTTATAGATTTACTTCCCGTTAGGAGAGATATTAATGAAAACTCACAACACTTTTTTACCATTTTGGTACATGCTAACTCACTGCTAAAGTAGTACACAACCATCTCGAAGAAATTATTTCTAGAGTTTCTTCCCATTAGGAGATATATTGAAGTGACTTGAAAGTGCTTTATTACCATTTAGTACATGTCAACTTTCCATTGAAGTACTATGCAACCACCTTGACATTAATGGAAAATCCCTTAAGTAACTAGCAATCAGATGGGGCTTGTGCCAAAATGCATCCAAGTAATCGATCATACTGAAAATTGCCAGATAGTGATGGCATCAGTTTTATCAACATTATTAAATGCAAGTCTCATTAGCTAGATAGTAAAAGTGTTTTAATTTTTTCTTTTGAATGGAAAGCACAAAACCCGATGACAACACTGCCACATGTCAAGTTTGAGCAACTTGAGGTAGCTTATGATTTGAAAAGGCACTCAAGAGAGCATAGTGGCACTACATGTTAATGTGTTGAGACAACGAGGGCATTATCTAAGTTAAGTTTAGCAGCAACTTTATTAAACTTAGCAACTTGTGAGTTGTGGGCCCAACAAAAGGCCCAATGAGTCATACAATAGCAACTTGTCAATATTTAGCAACTTTCGCAACTTCCAAAAATTCAGCACATGACTTGCTAATATTTAACAACTTTCCCAGCCTGCACAAATTCAACACATAGCTTGCTACGAGGGTAATCATTTGATAGAAAAGGAGACATCACTTACTATTTTATTTTTTAAATAATTTGTCTTATTATTAATTATTATTTTTTTAAATAACTTTAATTAAAATAAAAACATATTTATTTTCTTTATAACATATTATTTTATACGCATATAATAATAAATTCTATATAACAATTTGCTTAAATTACAAAGATAATATTTATTTTTATAAACAATTATAGATCATAAATACATTAAAAAAATATCTTAACGTGAAAACTAACTCCAATAATATTTTAAACTACTAAATAAAAACCTTCATAATTGCAATATGAAAATGAAACCATACAAATAGTTAGGTCACCGAGAGTAGGAATATGGAGTCTTATTGGAGAGCTGAGTAGAGAGTATGAAGGGCTAATATAACTAGTATGTAATATGAATTATTGGAGCACTCTACTCTAATTTAAGGGCAGGTAGATAGCCTCAAGGCAGGACGCGCGAGAAGGGCAGCATTCCTGGGCATGGTGACTCCAAAGATTTCCGTCATATCCAAATCCCCATCCACGCTCCACTCAAAGGAATGAATGAGCTGAGCCAAAATAAGGTTGATGGTTAAATCAGCCATGGCTATCCCTGGGCATCCTCTCCTTCCTGCTCCAAATGGCAACATATCAAACAACTCTTTGTCTCTCACGTTTCTACCCATAAATCTCTCCGGCCTGAATTCCAGAGGATCGTCCCACAAGGATGGGTCTCTTCCAATAGCCCAAACATTGATGATAACCCTGCTTCTCGCAGGAATGAAGTATCCATCAACCGTACAATCTTGTGTGGATTCGTGCGGAATCATCAAGGGTAACGGCGGATACAACCTCAGCGCCTCGTTCACCACGCACTGCACGTACTCCATGCTTGATATATCACTCTCACTTACTACTGTCCTCTCTCTGCCTACCACTGATTCGATTTCCTCTTGCATTTTCTTGAACACACGAGGGCTTTTAAGAATCTCACTCATCGCCCATTCTAACGTAGTAGACGTCGTTTCTACTCCAGCCATGAACAAATTCTGTAAAATTTATCCAGCCTTGTTAGATCATATTAAAGAAACAAAAATACCAGCAACATAATATTTGGGATTCTATTATAATTAACAAGTGAATACTTACAGAAACAATGGCTTTAATGTTTTCCTCTGTGATTGGCATTCCATCGAGGCTTTCCATTTCTAAGAGCACATCAATGATGCCTTTAGCAACAGGCTGCTGCTCGTTCTCCTTGTGCAAGTTCATCCTGCGCTGCTGGTGTTCCTCTATTATCTTTTTAATCTTTTGGTCGATGGAATTGTGTATATTTTCCAATCGCCGCTTCACGCCTTGCAAGTCCAGCCAGTCTAAGCAAGGAATGAATTCACCGATATTGATAACTCCTCCTGCAACTGCCGCCTCTCCTATAAGTTTCTTTATCTCTTCACCACTATCACGCAGTTGAGCGTCACTCTGAGAAGACAATCTACTACCGGAAAGGATCCGCCACATGACCTCCTGCGTAAACGATGAAAACATGTGGGTAAGATTAACAGGCTTGCTGCCCTGCCCAGATATCTTCCACATTGAACGAACAGTGGAGAGCATTTCTTCCTCTCGTATACATCTGAACGATTCGATCCTTTTGGTACTCAGCAATTCTACCACACACAGCTTCCTCATGTGTCTCCAGTAAGGCCCGTAAGGAGACAATACAATATCCTTGAAATTATATCCAAGGTATTTTCCTACAGCAGAAAGGGGCCGGCTGGCAAAAACTACATCGTGGGTTTTCAAAAACTCCTTCGCCATCGCAGAAGAAGAAACCACAATGGTGGGAACCGATCCCAGTTTTAAGAGCATAATGGGCCCATATTTGAGAGCAAGCTTGTGAAGATCACGCTGAGGACGCTTTCTCAGCTGGTTCAAATTTCCGATAATTGGCCATTGAAACGGCCCCGGGGGCAATCTCAATCCCAATGTACTCTTCCTTTGCACCCTAAATCTATGCAACACCCACAAGAAAATTATGAGTGAGCATAGTGTAGCCGTTGCTGGAGCATAACCACCCCCTCTTATTATATCTGTTGCGTGCAAAAATTCACTAAACCCCATAGAAGCCATATTGAGCAGAGATGCAAGTAATGCTCTCTCTGTATCCAATTTATGCCATTTTTTTATTCCAGCTCAGCTACAGTCGTAGGCACGTTCTTGAACAGCTTCAGTCGTAGGCACGTTCTTGAACAGCTTCAGCTACAGTAGTAGGAACGTTCTTGAACAGCTTCAGTCGTAGGCACGTTCTTGACTTTAAGATATTTGTTTACAATATATTCAGATTTTGCTATTGACTTTATCACGAATGAAGAAATTCCACAATAAGATATTTATAGATTTAGATTTGACCAAATGAATAATATCTAACCATTTATACATGGAAAGAAATCATGGATCAATTCATATGTAAATTTGTATTGTCTTTATATTGTTCATTAAGAGTGATCAAGAAATAATATTTTTTTCAAATTCTTCACCACTAATATAGTTGAAGTTGAGTTTGATTGTTAAAACAAATGTTTCTTAAATACAAGTGAATAAATATTAATAAAATATAATTGCAACAATTAGATATAAAATATTGAATAATTATGAAATTAAAATTAAAAAAATAGTTTAAAAGTAAATAAAATCACTATAGACATCTTAAATACATATATAGATAACAAATTCTAACAAAATCTATTTTATTTAATTAAGAGTTATTTTATTTTACTTTAGAATTATGGGTTGCTATGCATGTGCCATATGATTTGTTGACCTCTTTACCCTAGTCGTAGATCTAAATAAAATTTGAGAAAACTTTAAAGTCTTTTGTTGGCACATATTATTATCTTTCACATCCACTCCATTGTGTTGGCATATTCAATTAGAATGATACATGTGTGTTTGAGTGTTTGTGGAGTTGAACATGTCTCCATGCATGTGCAAGGGAAGTTTTTAATGTACACCAAAGACTCTTATGGTTGACCTATGATTTGACATATGTCATATCCTTAAGGATTGGTGGATAAAGTTAATACTTTCAATGAAAATGTTGCCTTTGGATTGCAATCCCCAAATTTTTATTTGTTGGTGTGGAACGGGTGTTTTATCTAGCTAGTTCGTAACCTAGGTCCTATTCACACTAATTAAATAAGTTTAATTAGGTTACACATAGAATAGTAATTAATTTATATCTCAAGTCATAACATTAAGACACAATGTAGTTTGAGAACTCTTGTGTGCCCTTCGCAAAATTAGAATTTTCTTTGTACCCACCTCATCCACTATTGTGTTGCCTAGTGTGGGGCTCAGTGGGTGTCCCCTTTCAAATATGTATCCTCTGTGTCAGCTACTGATGGTGGGAAATCCAACCTAGTGGAAAGTAATTCTAGGGTAAAATTCAAAACTTTATCACCATCTTCTAAAGTTGTCTCTTAGGAGGCTAGAAAAGCTATGGTGTCCACTTAGTTGGGGCTCAATTCTTTTTTATGGAAGAAAATCTAGTCACCTTTGTGGAAAAATTGGTCAACGACTATCCTTTATCTAAGTACTCCAAGGCTCTAGGAGTCTTGAACATGTGCTATGTTGTGGAAGGCCACAAGGTTAAAGTACAAGACGAAATCATGGATGAGACTATTGTGGGTATTCAATTATTTCTTGTAGGTAAATTTTTGTCTTTTAGATGAAATATTGATCAAGTGAGGAAATACATTGATTCAACTTGGAAACTTAAAACCAGATGTGAGTGTTAGCACCATGTCTAATGGTTTGTTTCTCTTTAGTTTTGTAAATCATGGATATTTCATTAAGACCCTTACTTGAGGCCTATGGGCATTGGATAAAGAATTTAAGAAATTTTTATCCTTATGCAAGTGGAAGCCTAGCTTTGACCCCTTTGTGGATCTTGGCTCGACTACCCCCACCCAAATTTGGCTTCCTATGCTTCCTCTGGAGCTTTGGATTATAAGAAATTATCATGGGATTTCTAACTCTTTCAAGAGCCTTTTAGTTGTTGATAAAGTTACTTTACAAAAATCAAGGATTCTTTTTACTAGAATATGTGTGAATGTGGTAGTTAATAAATTCCTTCCCTCCTTGATAACTCTAAAATAAAGGTTCAGGATATGGAATCAAGATATAGAATATAAAAAAGTTGGATTTTTTTGTCAGCTTTGTAGGAGATTTGGATATCTTAGAAACTCTTGTGAAAAACAACATTCACAAAAATATAAAGCAATTTATGAAGTTGTTCTTCCTCACCCAATGGAGATGAAGCTCTATGAGAAAAAAAAAAGGAATTGAGGCTCCCCCATGCTAAGCTTTCAGTTGTGTTGGAATAAAAAATGCAACAAGATGCAAATAGTGGAGAAAAAAACAATGGTCAGGAACCACCAGCTTCCTCTAAGGAGAATATCCCTCAGGCCAAGCATAATGCTAATATTTTTGAAGAAATCAAGAATAGTGATTTGGACCTTCCCCCCTCCCCCAAAAAGTCTTAGAGCAAAATGTTGAAAGAAGTATATGTACTTCTTTAGGCGGGGAAGATGTATTACATTAGGAGAGCCACAACAAGATTAAGCATGATTCCATAGCCTTATTTATTTTTGGGGATTTGGAGTCCCCTTTATCTTTTCTAAGCACTTTAAAGGATGATTTGAAAAAGAATGGAATTAGGTAAATGGAAAATCAAAAAATAAAGAGAGCGGATGTGGGGGGTGAATAAAAGAAAGGGAGACCTTCTAAGAGAGATACTAGGTCTAGAGAGGCTTCTCATGAGGTGGATTCTAGGAAATAGAGAACTCTTGAGGGTCTCTCAAGCTAAAAGAAAACTAAAAAATAGTTTAGGAGAGGCTAGGCCTCCCCTGGTCAATATCCGATAGATACTGAGTTCTTTTTCTACTTCTTAATGAAGATAATAACCTTGAATATTCAAGGACTATTTAGCTCATTGAGACAACATATTATTAAGTGTTATATATTGGATATGAAAGTGGATGTTCTTCTTATCTAAGAAACTAAGATGAAATAGGAGACATTTGAACAAAGTGTTAAAAAATATGGCACATGGTAGAGTATTGTATAAGTAATGCAGATGAGGCCTCTAACGGCCTTGCTACCCTATGGAACCCTACAAGACTTAAAGCAACCAAAGGTTACTACAGCAGAAACTTTTTAGAAACCATCATGGAAGATGGGAGGTGTAACATAGAAAAAGTGATCCTAGGTCCTAAATGCAAAGAAACTAGGATACAAATTGGCCTTTTTCCATGTTACTTTAAGGTGTAGATCACAAGGTGAAAAAGTTGACTTTCAACTCTAAAGGTGAGAAAATTAGATTTGTATCTACATCTAATTAAGGAGAGGAATGGATTGGAAAGATTTTTAAGTGATTGAACTACTGATCCTATATTCCCTAAAATGAAAAATGCAAGATCCTAACAACTAATAGACAAAAACAATCAAGTTCTAGCAGATTTGGAAGGTGTAGATGATTGTGTGCTTGCCTAGAAAAAATAGTTTGGCTATGCCTACAAGGACTAGGTCACCCAATGGAAATTGAGTCTTTGTAAGGGGAGTCTTGCTCAATTTTTTGGATCCTCTGGTGTTAGATCTAAGCTTTTGTTTCCCACCTGTCCCACTTTCATAATGTCGTAAATAAATTTTGATGTGATTTTTTGTGTCTTGACAAGGTTGATGACAACAAATGCAACAATAGAGAATTTTCCTTCAAGATATCTTCAATCATATTCAAACCTATAACCTCCACATCCACAAAGAGGGAAGATGTTCCATATAGGGGCTTGCCTAATTCAAACCCTGTGTAAGTTTTCCCACTTCCATAATGGAAATGCCAATGGTAAAACCTTAATGGAAAGGTCCAAGTCTAATTGATGACTAAGAAAAGTGCTATAACTCACCAGCCTTCAATGGCTACCTTGAAGGACTAAATACATACACATCGCCTCAAGTATTTGGATTTTTATTTTCTTGAATGCTTGGATGCTTTGGAGACCTACAAAAAGATGTTAGCCTTAACAAAATAATGATAACATGATAACATAAACTCACAAACACTTTGACATGATGCTTGAATCCTGAATTGCTATAATAAAGCTCTGAAAATTTTCTTTTGATTTTCTCTTGACAATAATGCTTGATCATAAGTTCTTGAAATTGTGTTCTAGTTTCAAATGATTGAAAACCAAGTATTTATAGGCATTTATTTAATTTCCTAAAAATTAGATCTGAGAAGCCAGAATTTGCAAGTTGAATTTTTAATGTTAAATTTCTTCCAAAAACATATTTAAAAATAGTAGGTCCTAGCTAAGAAAAGGGACCCAATCACCTTTGGGTGAATGGGACCTAGCCCAAATTTCTAGGACACTCATTATTGGGGGAAACATGTGAATTGAATGCATTTATTCAATGCTTGTTGCTTATTGAAAAATGAGACAAATGGGCTTTGGAATACATAATTTAAGGTACTTATGGGGTCAATTAGGCTCAATAATTTAGGGGGCCCAAAACATAATGTGAAATTGTAAATGTATACACTTTTTTATACAAAATTTAGCCCCAACTTTAGTGAGAGTATGAACTTATGCTTAGACTCACACTAAAGTAGAAAGATATGAATCAAGATGGGTTCAAATGTACAAATGATAAATAAATAGGATGACTAAGGACCAAGGGGGTGTCTGAGCCCCTAGGACCCAAAATCCTATGGAAAACCAATATAAGAACAAAGGAACATGCATTCATGTAGGAGACATGCATCAAGACATCATAAACAAACATACATGTTAGAAAACATGAAGCATACACAATGAAAAAACATTGCATGATGGAACATAAATATGATGAAAAAATGAAAACAAAAATGATGTAAACATGATGCAATCAGGAAGAAGAAACATGAAAAATACATAGTAAAACACAAGATTAGTAATAAAAGGATTTGAGTCAATAAGGCAAAGAGATCTCGTCCTTAAGTTTTCTCAAATACCAAAAGTCATCCATAAAATAAAGAAAATGCTCCATGAGGACTAAAGTCATGTGCATCACTCATGGAACACATGGCTCCACTAGAAAGAAAGTTGTATTATGCTAGGTGGTCATGTTAAAAGGGTTCATGACTCACACTATACCAAAGTCTGATATTTTTTAGGTGAATCACAAAGTAGGAGACACACAGGCTAGTGAAGTCCAATATTCACTGGGTGAGATCCCAAGACAAGGTAAAATGTGAGACACACACAAGGTGTACAAGGTGTACCCATGTCAAGGTAAAAAAATTGGAAGAATGCACTAGGTATAAAAGTGTGTACCCATGCCAACCATATCAAGAGTTATACTCCCTAATAAACTTGATAAGGTTCCACAAAATATAACAAGTTCCACATGGCTAGCAAGATGTATTATGCTACACTCATGAAACACATGGCCCTAGGAAAGGTGTATTATGTTAGGTGGCCATGAATATGATAAGGTTTATGTCTGGAGGGATAAATATGATAAAGATAAAAAGGTAAAAAATCAAGATAATCAAACGGGCTTTACTTAATGCATGAAAGGTCATACCTTGGGGAACATCCGTTGAACACCTGTAATACTAAGAGGGGGGTGAATCAATATTCCCTATAACTCATTAAGTAGTCATTTCAAACATCTATTCAAAGTATCATACTTATCTTTTAGTAAATGAAAGGAACATATAAAGCATGTGTCACATCAAGGAATACAAGAACACCATATTTGCATGGAAAAAATTAAAAAAGGGAAAAACCATGGTGAGAATTAGCTCACAATTAAATAATGGGTGAAATGAGGGCTTTATGGCCTAGGTCATATAACACCGCACTTCTCCAATTTTCATTCAAATATGTCCTAGGGTCCCAAATTGGATTGACTATCAACCCCAAAGGTGAGTCAATTCTCAACAAGGAAGACCTAGGATGGGGTTCCTTAAGCTTTGAGGGTTTCACAACCAAGCAAAATCTTGGAAAAGACAATTTAACATTCAACTCACAAAACCTAGTAATCCAAGCCAAATAATGAGTGCAAATGATGAAATTAAGCAATAACAAGTTAGGATGTGTGTACCTAGGAAGTCTAGAAATGTGATGAGAATTTTGGAAATGTAAAAATACTATCAAAATATACTCTAGGGAGGACTAAGATACCCTTACTATTGTCTTAGTCCTACTACTGTTGTTCAGGGAATATGCAGAATATTCAGATGTCAGAATAGAATCTGAAAGAATCTTTGCAAAATTTGACTTAGAGGACTAAGATTCCCTTCCTCCTGACTTAGTCTTGTCTTGAATTTCTAAAATATCTAAATGTGACCCTAAGGCTCAATGTCTGCACATCCTTCTTCTCGAATCTCAGGTTCTAAAACTTCCAAATCTGGCTTGTAGGTGAGTTTCCGTGAAGATGACAACTTTGCAATGAAACATTTGCACTTCAAATAATCTTCAAGTCTTCAACCTAAATCTGCAAACACAAACATGTAGGAGAGGAAAAAGTTGTTGATTTTTAGTAAATGGGTGTTTTCCTTGGTCAAACTCCTTGTCGATAACTAAACCTTGGAATGAAATAGAATAATGAAGGGAAATGATGAATAAACAACGTGCAATGTTACAACTCACCAAACCCTTGTTATGAAATTTACAAAATTGTGGGAAATGACTAGCTTAAATGTAGATCTTGAAATGCTTGAATGCTTAATAGATTTTGACTTGAATTTCTTACTTGAATCAAAACCCTACATCACAAATGTTAGCTCAAAAATACATATGATGCAAAAATATCATTGATATGATGCTTGAATCTTGATGATGGCTCCAAATGCTAGATGAATGGCTCTTGAATGCTCTTGTGAACTCAATTATGCTATTTGGAATTCTCTCACAAAAGTCTTATATTCTTGGATTATAAAATGAGTGAAAGAGCCGTGTATTTATACTTATCTATACTTAATATCCTGAAATTAGACCACAACAAGTCAACATATGAATTCATTAATTAAAGGAGGCTAAATCCTTCCAAGATTTGAAATTAAATCCTAAAAATAACCTAAGGGGGACTAAGATGCCATAGGTGGCATCTTAGTCCCAAGGCATGAAACTCGAGGCATGGACTCTAAAAGGGGCTCAATTAAGAGGCCTTTGAAATCAGGGTCCCAAGACCTTTGGGGGACAAAGATGCCCTAAGTGGTATCTTAGTCCCAACCAAAAAATCAAGGACACATAGCCAGAATCATTAAATTATCATTTACCCTTTAATGTTTGT
Organism: Sequoia sempervirens; assembly: GCA_007258455.2. Lineage (NCBI taxonomy): Eukaryota > Viridiplantae > Streptophyta > Pinopsida > Cupressales > Cupressaceae > Sequoia > Sequoia sempervirens. The sequence goes on along the minus strand of VDFB02276091.1, from coordinate 125,441 downwards.
CAGGATTAGCCATAAAATGATATAATTTATTAGGTTTGTGGATGCAAAATAATACCAATTAATACATAAATAAGGATAAATAAAGCAAGGCGGACCAAAACAAGTGTGAAAATGCAATGGTATACATTTTCTTACACTACATTTAGACCCCACTTTAGTGAGAGGCTAAACTTGCTTCAAACTCACACTAAAGTAGCTAGCCACATAATCAAGAGGGGTTCAAATATACAAATGATAGCAATATAGGATGGCAATAATCAAGAGGGTGGCCAAGCCCCTAAGATAAAGATCCTATGATAAACCAACATAAGCACAAAGGAACACACATGTGGATGATATATGAAGCCATAACCAAATCACAAACATACACCATCAAAGATATAAAAAGGAAAAATAAAAATGCAATAGATCAAGCTTCTACTAGCTATCCAATGCACTGTGGACTAGGTCTAGGTTGTTTGTCCAAAAAAAGGTTTACAAGTGGAATACATTGTCCACTATGCAAAGAAAATGCACACTCACAAGGGCTAGTGAAGCTAGTTGTCTAGTAGGTGAGCCCCAACAGATCCACGACAAATTCATACCCCCATGACTATGATAAGGACAAAAAGAAAATGCATGCTCACAATGGCTAGTGAAGCTATTTTTTCACTAGGTGAGCCCCAGGGAAGCGTATCAAAGCCATACCTCCATGACTTTAATAACGTACAAAAAGAAAATGCAACAAGAAAGAGGGATGTTTGAAGGGATTTTGCTTAGTTTGTGTGAGCTCTCATCTTAGGGAATATTGTGCTTAATGTCTCCAAGAGAGGAAAAATTGAAGCTCTCATCTTAGGGAACATTGTACTTAACATCTCCAAGAGAGGACAAGTCAAAGAAATATCACACTCTAAGAGGAAATCAAACCTAATGAAATCACCTAGAAAGGAACGCATTGCTGGAAGAAATAAAATCACACAATGAAATATGAGTGTCGATGTATGCCCCCACTTTAAAGTGGTTGCTAACACAATTACTGTGAGAAATTGCTTTGAAGTAGAAGAATACATGAGAGCTTATTCAAAAATCCCTATGCCAATTCATATGTTTCCAATAAGTTGCATCATGAAGAATTATGCCACATGTGAGTCAACTTAGAGCATGTCGTCCACATCCCAAGCTTTCTCTTACATATACATGGAAGGTAGTCAACTAGCCGAAAGAGGCAATGATAGGTGACATATGAGGACAAGGCTACCTAACTCCTTGCCCCCACTCAGTACAGGGAAAGGGTGAGTTGAAATGATTGAAGAGAAATATGCTCATATAAAAATAATTATCAATTAGAGGAATTAGGTGCTTCAACACAAGGAAGAGCACCACACTCCTTAATATGTTGAATTTATCACTTAAAGCCTTACATTCATTAGTAGCATGACCATGAACTCTTGTAGTAAAATTTCTTTTGTGTTCTTGGAGGAAGAGAGATCAAACAATCTTGGAGGAGTCTTGACAAGATACTCTCTTGATCAAAAGTAGAAAATGGTTCTTTATTTTGGATAAAGATATATCTTTCTTAGTACAGGATGCCATACTTACACAAGACTCTTTAGATTGTGAGATTTTGTACTCTTCTTTAAAGGAATGTGTAAAATCTAATGAATTTGAATCATTAGTGTGTTGCATAATGACATTAATGTCAAGCAAGGACTTCTTAATTTCTTTCAAATGATAACAATCAAGACCACTAGTGTCTATCAATTCAAGATGCACTATTGTTAAAGTCAACTTAGAGGAATCTTTTGTTAAAGTGCTGATGTTAAGTGAAGGATTGTTTATTTCTATCAAAGGACAACAACCAAGACCACTAGTCTTTTCTTGCATTTGAGGCTCTATAGGGACATAGATACCTTGTTCTCTAGCACCACATCCTTTTCCACTATAACCAAGTTGTTTCATCATTTCATAACCTTTTCCATAAAGTTTCTTCATCTCTTTTGGAAAAGGTTGTTGTTGATAGTCAGTTTCATCGAAGTTTGTTGTATAATTTTCCTTTTATGCTAAATTTGTTGAAGTGGATGCTTTTGAAGGGTCATCCGAATTTTGTGTTGACATTACCACTTTTTATTTTCCCTTTTCTGAATCTTTGTTTATGATCTTGTATTCTCCCATTAATGTTGGTTTGAAATTCAACAATCCCAAATCATCTATTGATACCATTGTGAAGGGTTTAGGAAATCTATCTTTTTGTTGTTCTTGAATGGGTTCTACCTATGTAGCTGGTGTCAATGTTTTCAGAGGATTCTCTTTACCTTTCTTAATGTTCAAAAAACTTATGGTTCAAGATCATGTTCGATTGTATAAATTTTGTTGTTGTAGAGATATTTCATGATACAATGAAGGGTAGAGGGTACCCTATTCATTGCATGAATCCATGGTCTACCTAAAAGGAGATTGCATAAAAGATCATGAGGCATAACATGGATCAGCATTTCTGATGTGGCCTTCCCAACTATAATAGGCAAGGTGATCACACCAAGTGGTTGTTTCCCGACATTATCAAATCCCTTAATAGATAAAGAGTTTGGTTGAATTTTTTATTTATTGACGCCAAGCCTATCCAAAAGGGTCACACTACACACATTAAGGGATGAGCCATTATCAACAAGGGTTCTCTTTATCCATGTCCTTTAATATTGAGATATTACTATGAAAGCTTCGTGTTGTTTTTACACTTCCAAAGGGTGGAATTCGCTTTGGTGGAAAACAATGTAAGCATTCATTCCTTGGATCATAGCTGCTATGTCATTTGAGTTTGCACTAGAGGGAACCACAACTTGTTGCAAGGCTGTTTGAAGCATAGTGTGATAATTAGGTGAATTTTGAATTAAGTCACATAGGGATATATCTGTAGGAGTATTCTTAATTTGTTCAACAAGATCATACTCCTTCCCACTATGTGAAGTTAAATGAGGAGCACTAGGAAAAATGGGATTAGGCAAAGGGAGGGATGTTGAATTTGTTTGTCTTGGTTGTAGATTGTTTCTAGTGTTATATGTATGAGCAATGGTATTGTAACTTGGTTGCTACAAAACATTGTTCTTAGGTGGTTTGAGGATAAGGATGGGTTTGTTTTGAACTTGTGGTTTTTGAGAGGGTGGATAAATGATAAGTTTAAGCTCGAGAGAGTACTCCAAGGGGTATCTAATATGCATAACCTCAGAAGACTTATCCTTATTTTCATGATTTCTTAGTGAAGAGGAGTTTAATTTTACTTCATTATCTTCATCTAAGGAATTACTATTGTCAATGTTCTCATTTTATTCCACCATTATATCTTCCCTAGTAGGAGAGTTTTTAGGATAACTACAAATAAAATGTTCTTGAAATTCAAGAATTGGTTCTTCTAAGATGACTTCAAAGCAAATAGGGGAGTGGTCGATGGTTGAATTGTCTTGCTCATCAATGATGCCATTATCTTGTTCAAGAATTTTTTGTCATGACTTTCAATGGTTGTATTTTCTAACACCAAGGTATCTTCCTCAAAACTAGGAGAGATACTAGGAGAAGAAAAAATGTAATTATCATGATTATCCATAATTTCATTCCTTTGTCCTATAATGTCTTCCAAAATAGGAGAGGGAGCATAGAGAGGATTCTCAAAGATCTTAATGTTTTGATCATCCAACACCAACATATCTTCACTTACACTTCCATCCTCTAGAACATTATCACAAGAGGTGAAGATGTTGGGAGATTAATGTAGACTAGTTTAAGTTTCAATGGTTACTTGTTGTGTTATGTGTTCATCGTGATTACCTATGGTTGTTTCTTCTTGTTCATCAATGTCTTGCTTTATAAGAGAGGTAGAAGGAGAGAAACAACTAGGATTCTAAAAAATCTCATTGGTTGGCTCTTCTAGCACCAAAATATCTTATTTTCCAATAGGAGAGATATTAGGAGAAGAACGAATATGATCATTAGGATTGTCCAAGGTCTCTTTCACTAAAACACTCTCATATGGAGGGGATATGAACATTTTCTTAGCGTTCCTAGAAAGGTAAGGTACTAACATTGTTTGACCAAAAATGAAAAGTAATTTTAGCCATCTCATGCAATGCTTTGATAATGTAAATAATATATTTCCAAAGATGCAAAAAACTTTTATCCAATGTATGCAAAACTTTAAGAATGCAAACAATGTATATTCAAAAGTGAAAAGCACTTTTATCAAACTTATGAAATTTTTTATGAATGTAAATATTGTATATGCAAAAGTGAAGTGTGATTTTATCCATATTATGCAAAGTTTAAAAAATGTGAGCATTTTTAAATCTAATGATTTCAAAATACACTTGAAATGAAAGAAATTGGAATAATAGTAATTCTACAAACTGTAATAGAAAATTGAAAGGAACAAAAAAAAGCATAGAAAAGTAGATTTAAACCCTAAAAATTGTAGCTTCAAACTCAACAGGGACTAAGATTCCAGCAAGGGCATCTTGGTCCTACTGAAGGAATTTTGAGGTTCCAGTAACTGGAATAGACAACAAACAACACATAGAGGATTCTGTGCCAAAAACCCACAGAGGGACTAAGACGCTAATCAGGGCATTTTAGTCCTAGTAAAGGTTTTTTTCAGAAAAACAACAAAATATGGATTGTTTACAGTGTTCCCAAGTTTACTATTCAAGGACCTGATGATTAGAAATAGAAAAGTGTGCAAATGAATTCCAGAAAAATTAACTAATAACAAGCAATTGGATGTAAAGTTGAGTGCATTTTTTTCAATTTTGAATGCAATAACAATGTTCCTAAATGCAATTAGGATGATTGACAATGCAATTTTTAGTTTTCCAATGAGATAAGATGATGTAAGAAAGAAAAATGAAACCTATATGCACTTTCACTAATGCAAATATGAGAAACCCTAGATGCAAATTCACTAATGCAAGATGTAATGCAAGAATGAATGCAATATAGATCTACGACCTTAAGAAACTTGAAATCAGAAAAATGAATGTTCTAGAATGTTGGGTTCACCAAAATGAACAATAGGGGAATGGGTACTTTATGGAATCTAAGGTCATATAACACTAGGGTATGTGCAGGATCATGATAGGCCAAAAAGTGGTTATATGATGGGTATGTGTAGGGTATGTGGCTGACGACTTTTTTTGTACCCAAAATTGATCAAACAAAAAGGGTTTTTAAAGGAGATTCTCAAATTTCCACCAATATAAATTATGCTTTACTTTGAATTTAATAAATAATTATTATTCATTTTCTATTTGAATTATGACAAAAGTCCTAATTGATAGGCTGATTGAAAAAAATCTATAGCTTTCAAATGGTATCACATTTTTTGAATCTGAAACTTGTCACATTCTATGCATCGCATACTATAGGATTAAAAAAAGAAAAATTGAATTTCATGAAGTTTTGACGAAGTTAAGGTGGTCGGACATACAAGTTCTTATATTTTCTAAAATTTGTAATAAAAAATTCATAATTAATTATTTACTTGGAAAAAAATTACAAAAAAATATGCATCACATCTATACATGAGTCCTCTACTTATATCTAAAATATTATAAAAAAATATTATCATTTTATTGTGGTTAGGGTTGTCAGACAAACACCTACTTCTTATTTTTTCCCTAAAATTTAAGTACTACTGCATTGAACTTTCAAATTTTCACCAAATAGATTTTTATTTTTTTAAATAAACCTAGTAGTTTAGAAACTACATTCAATTTTCTATAGATTCTATTCTTACATATTTTTGAAATAATATAGATAACTTATTCAAATTTTTACGTCAAGTTTACTATCTCTAATATTTTTGAATTTTTTGCCACTTAAGGACTTATTTTTTCCATGATGATCCTGCACATACCTACCATAGTTCTCCAATATGTCCTAGGGTCCCATATTGGATTGAATATCTACCCCAAAGGTGAGTCAATTCTCAACAAGGAAGACCTAGGAGGGGGTTCTTTAAGCTTTGAGGGGTTCACCACTAAGAAAAAGCTTAGAAAAGACAATTTAACATTCAACTCACAAAACCTAGTAATGCAAGCCAAATAATGAGTGAAAATGATGAAATTAAGCAACAACAATTAAGGATGTGTGTACCTGGAAAGTTTGGAAATGTGATGATAATTTTGGAAATGTAAAAATACTGTCAAAATATGTGAGGGAGGACTAAGATGCCCTTACTATTGTCTTTGTCTTGTTATGCCTTACATAACTACCCCATTTTAATTTTTGATCAAAATGGGTCACCCTTGTGTTTGTTTGTCCTTGGTGTTTTTGTTTAGGTCTTAGGAGTTGTTCTTTTTCCTAAGTCCTTGTTCTTTTTTTCTAGCGGAAGCAGAACTAGAATGGAAATTGGACTCAAAATTTGTAAAGGTTCCAAGTCCAGATTTGGTTCCAGTCCTAGCCCTGCCCTTGCCTTTTTGGTTTTCTTTGTCTTTTTGGTTTTCCTTGCACTCTTGGGTTCATTTCTCCCTTGAGTTGTCTTTTGTTTGCTTGTTGTTTCTTTTCCCCCTGGTGGAAGTGGAACCGAAAATGGAACTGAACTTGGAACTTTGCAAAGTTCCATATCCGATTTTGGTTTTGATCCCACTCCTGCTTATTTTCTTCATAGTTTTGTTCCCGTTTGTGTCTTGCTTGGGATTCAGTTTCATTCCAGTCCCGCTTCCCTATGCTTTTTGTTTCTCATTTTTCTTATGTTGGTGTTTGTTCCTCTGGTGGGAGTAGAACTAGAATGGAAACTAGACTCAGAACTTTACAAAAGGTTCCAAATCTGGTTTTGGTTTTGATTCCACCCTTGTTCCTTTGTTGTCATTTTCCTTTCCACGAGGCCGGAACTAAAACTAGAATGGAATGTGGAGGCCTACATCGGTTCCTAATTCATTTCAACTTTGTTTTTGCTTTTTCTTTTTCCTCTAATGTATGTAGGTGTTGTGTACTCGTCCTTGTTTCAATCCCACTCCCAATTAGGTTTTGTCTCCCTTCTACATCATTTTCCTTTGGAAAAAGCAGAATGGAAACTGAAACCAAACTTGGAACTTTGAATTGTTCTGGGTTTGGTTTTCGTTCCAATCCCAGTTGCAATTCACCCTGGCCCCGACCCTGCCTTAGTAAAAAAATTCTTTTCAGAACCAGAACAATATGAGAACTAGAAATAAACAAAAAGAAAAATGTTCACATTTGGAAACGGTTCCAGTTTCACTCCTATCATGATTCCACTCATGTCATGGTTCTGCACCTGTATCTAAAAGTTTTGAAGTCTCGATTCCACTAAGTAGAAGCCTAAGTACAAGGCACACAACAGTTTAACCAAATGCATCTTTAAATTTTATATATGTTAGATATTTAATTAATTTTTAGAATTAGTTAAATATTATTCATTAATTTATTTTATAAATTGATTAATGTGTTTCTTTCTTTTTGGTTTTTAGGTACTTTTGAAGGCTGAAAAGATAATGGATTGAGAGGAGATTACAAAATTGACATGCAAAGGAGGATATTTTCTAAAGAGATAATGAAACTGATACTAAACTGGATGTATGGTGGGCCCACTTGAGTTTATTTTTGGAAAGAATGGTGTTGTTCATCATGCAAAAAGGATAGACTCAAGGTTAAACTATAGGTTGCAATCATGAACTAGAAGCTACAAATGTAACTGAAAGATGTAGTTGTTAACTAAAGCTAAACTGGAGTAGAAACATGAGGTTGTCTTTATGGTGATTGTATGCACACAAAAGCTATAGCTTTTGATGTCTCAATTTTGGGGGGAATTATGCAAATGTTTGAGCTATTAAATTTTAAATTAGATTCATTTGAAAGGAGTCAGACATTTTGCTTAGGGCTGATTAGAGTTACTAGTAGAGTAGATATAATTTTCTTCAATTCTTAGTTTAGCTGAATCAATTTGAAGACATTGGTTTCTATGCACTGGTGAATCTTTCCAAACATGTAAATGTTATTTATTTGTTTTGCAATAGTAGAAGCAGCCATATTTACACCTACTTTAAGTTATATTCTGGAATGATGTTTGTTTTTTTAATCATTTTATTTGAAATACTTTGAGGAATGAAGTTTTATCTTTTCTTTTGTTCGAAATGGTGATTTGTGATCTGCTGTTAAAGTTTGCACTATGAATGAATGTCCAACTTTGTATTGATTATAGGTTGATTTGTTTTGTAGTTCAGTTTAGGTGTTCCTGGAAGAGTAATAGATCTGGTTAACTGATGAATCAACATTCTTTTCTTTTTTGTGTCCCTGATCTATCTTTTTCCCTTTTTTATACCCCCTATTAGAGTAGGTTTAGATAGAATTTTGATCTTGCAGCAATCAAGAAGCTCAATAACCAGTAGGCCCTTTGAACATTATAGCCTCATTGATTGCGAGTAGCAAAATAACAATGTTGAGAACTAACTATAGAGACCTTGGAAGATAGGTGGTTTTAGATCAATTATAGTTTTCAGATGAAATAGAGTAGAAATATTCTATTTTAACATTGTTGTGTCAATTTGGCCATCAAAAGAACTGGCACTAGAAGGAGGGCCTAAAGAGCAATTCTTTATTTGTTGTATGGGATTGGGTTAGATCTTGGAAAACCCAGCTTTGATGGATAGCCCTTTGTATATCCTTGGAATTATTCACGAAATTCTGCCTCACATCTATAACATTCTTCCTTTATTTTCTGACAATGGACAAAAATGTTCAAATCATGTTAAGATTTGTTGGGATTTATTGACTTTTCTCAAGGTTCAATATGAAGATATTGCTTGTCAATTGTTCATCAAAACACTTCAAGGTACAACACGAAAATGGTACGATAATCTTTCCCAAAATACTATTTGTTCAGGGATGGAGTTGGAAGTCTTATTCTTAGATCAATTTGATCCTTATGCACGTATGAAAAACCTATCACTTCAATTTGCAGCCATGAAAAGAGTACCATATGAATCAATTATACAGTTTAATCATAGGTTCCTTCTCATGCTTAAGCGAGTTGCAAATTCAGATTTGGTTATTAATGGTTATGTGATAAAAGAGCATTATTATTGGGGTTTGAATACTTTATTGGTGGCAAGAATTAAATGTTGTGGAAAAGTTACCACCTTATGGGATGTATTTAGCAAATCTCTCTTGTTGGCACAACCTGGACAAGACATTAGAAACCTGCATAATTAGGGTAAGAACTATAATGATCATGTACTTGAAAACTACCACCCTTCACATCTTTGCACTAGTTTACCCACAACGCCTACCCACATGAAAATCCAAGCTTTGCAAAATCCAATAATAGAAGTAAGTATTCCACCTACCAATTAAGTTGTGACTATATCATATATTTTCGGTCATACTCCAACACATGATCCATTATATCATAATGAAGCTGTAAGCAAAAGATTTGATGAGAAATTATGCCATTTTGATGTTTTATTTGACAAAGAGCATGAAATGGATATAAATTTAGAGCATAATGGAAATATCGAGCTAGAATATGATTTTGTTAAAAATGTTGATACTAATAATGATATTGAAAGAAATGAGGTATTAACACAAGACTGTTGTCATAAAAAATCAACAGCTAAAGAATCTCCTTCCAACACTTTGAAAATTTCTTTTGAACAAGATGAAAAACAAGATGAAGGATGGACAAAGGAGCATGGTTCATGTTGGTCGGATATACCACATATGCAAAATTAAATAAGGGAGAAGTTGGAAGAATTAGTAGATCTAAAGCTATCATAACTTGTTAGGCCAAATGGATGTAGAATACATTGAAAAAATCAACATTCTCAGATGGATTGACATGTTTTCCTTGGTAGGATGGAGTTATATTTCAAACATCTAATCATTTTTGAAAGAATACTTATGGAAGATCCATAGAATACTTGTCCACTCAATGAGGAAGATGAAACAACTAGCACACATGAAAATGATAATCAGTCCATCCAAAATGATGAGAGTAACTATGAGGAGATGTTTAGTCCTTCCCCATCTTCTAATGACCTTGATCCTTGCATCGAGATGGATTCCATGACTAATAAAGTTTCCCTACCTTGTGAAGATTTGTTGGATATGGAAAGTGAATTTATTGATACGTTCATAGACTCTTTCATGAGCATTAGTAATGATGAAACATCTGTTGACAAGTTAACATAGGAAAATGACTCTACTAATTTGAATAATGAACAAATTGAAATAGAGAACACACTTCAGGATGCGATTGTAAATGAATCTCATGGTCAAAGACAAGGAATTGAATTCCAAAATGACTCTTCTAGGGAAGAATTTTGAATAGATTTGTAGATTCACCAAGTGTTGCCTAATGATTAAGTACATCAAATTTATGTATGTCAAGAAGATGACCAAGAGGTTGCTCTGCAGATTGAACCACTTCACCATGAGAAAGAGAATGAAATGGGGGAGTATCCTCTTAGTTTTGATTCTCTTCATTCAAAGGAGTTGTTTGAAGATGATCCTTATTCACCATGTACCAGTATCTCTAGAATTAATGATGATGAGTTGGATGCTGATTTTCAAACTCTTTTGGGTGACATGTTTGAAGAGAGTGCTAACAACGATGCTTCGTCTTAGGAGGAGGTAGGTTTGCAAAACTTGCAAGTTGACAACATGGGTGATTTGTTGCTTAGTCCTTCTAAGGAGATCTAGACAATTTGTGACTCTGTGCCCAAAATGAAATCAATAATGTTGGCACATGAATATTCTAGTTGCATAATGAACCTCATTGTAGATGACTCATGTAAGATTTGTCCTCTTGGTACTCCTTTGAGGTAAGTTTATCTAATTTCTTATCAGTTGGGAAGGCTACCATAATATGTAAGGAAAATGTTGAACAAATTGATTTAAAGGTTGAGGAAGTTGACCATGTAATTGGTAAAGTCTATGTTGTTGAGAATGTGATTGAGGTTGATAATCCTAGTGAAATCAAGCATATTGGTGTGTTGTTTGAAACTAATAATGATAGGGATATGCATGTAAATTTTAAATCTTGTTGTGATCCCTTGAATAATAATGATGTTCCTCTAATGGATGCCCTTTATGTTGACATGCATGAATTGGAGTGAAATGGAGTGGTGTTCCATGAGTCGAGGCCTCGTGAGAAGGAATTCATACAACACAAGTCCGCATTAGCAACTGAAGTTCTTATAAATCAAGTGGTGTCCTTTCATCATCCTATGTATTTTAATGATTTTTTAGTTTGATTATGATGTTGGGGATAGTAAAATGTGTTTGTGGGTAAATCATGAAAAGACTGAGAACCCACAACTGTTAATATTTCAAACTTTATACCTTCAAAATGAATATACTGCACATAAACTTTATATTTTTTAGTATAAATATAAATTTCCTAGATTTAGAACCGCACCTAGCAAGTTAAGATTGCTGCACATAATGAAAAATCAGTTGGGTCAATGTACAAGTTTTTGTTGTTTTGTGCTTTTTGAGTTCCTTTTGGAGTTAGTTTAGGATTAGGATTGGTTAGTGTTAGTTTTTGGTTTAGTTAGTTTTCTTTTTGTTTTGTTTTTGGGTTTGTCTGTTTCTTTTTTGGTTTTGATATTTTTTTGTTTGTTTGTTGTTTTTATTGTTTTTGTTTTGGTTTTGTTGGCTCGTCCCTTTGTTTGTTTTGGTTTGTTCTTTTGATTTTTTGTTTGTTTGTTTGTTTTTTCCTAGTGGTTTTTTTTTTTGTTGTTATGTCTTGGGGTGATTTATGTTTTGCTCTATTTCAAAATACAGAGTGGTTATTCATTGTATGCTGAAGGTACTAAGAGAGAAGTTGGTTTAGGTATTTTCTGGTATGTCTGTGGAAATTTTTTGTTTCATGACCTATGTCTTGTGTCCTTTTTATATAATGGTCTAAAAGGTTAAAAAAAATAGGTATATTGCAAGAGATCTCATAAACCACAGTTGAATCTGTCACAAAATAGATAACATATGTTCTACATAAAATCCCATTTGTCTCTAAGTGATTGTATTTTAGATCCGGGTGAAAAATATGAATCCTAACACTGTCATGAGGTCCATTGTAGTTCTCAACAGAAAGCTATATATTGCTACATTTGAGTATTGAGAAAATCTAATAAAGAATTTCTTTAGGAAAAGCTTATAAAATGAGAAGAAAAGAGAATCATTGAATAATGACAAACTCAATACAAGAAGGGTAATTCAAGTATCTCTATTGGGCCTATGGACACCTGACTGGTAGTAGATCAATAGTTTGAGATAACTAGAGGAATCTCCGTTGGGGCTATGGATGCATTTCTGGTAGCGGAGCAATACCCATGATATCATTGCACGATGGTCATGGGGATTCAACTTACGTAGCTTGAATCTTGAATACAATTGTTAAAGAGTAGAAGGAGATTTTATAAAAATAGATGCACCATACATACACACACTCAGATTCAAAGTGGTTAATGTTCATTTACATTTTGAGATTCTAGCTCAACCTTGTTTTCCTTAACTAATCATACTTGAAGTTTAAAAATTTCATGAACTAGAGGTTCTGGGTGACTGAATTCTTCAATTTCTTGAAAATGGGTAAATCATTTTCCCATCTGAGTCACCATTTGTTATTCCTTGCATAACCACCCCATTTTAATTTTTGATCAAAATGGGCCCCCCTTGTGTTTATTTTTCCTTGGTGTTTTTTGTTTGGGTCTTAGAAGTTGTTCTTTTTCCTTCTAAGTCCTTATTCTTTTTGTCTCTCGAAAGTGGAACCAGAATGGAAATTGGACTCAGAACTTTGTGAAGGTTCCAAGTCTGGATTTGGTTCTAGTCCCAGCCATGCCCTTGCCTTTTTGGTATTCTTTGTATTTTTGGTTCACCTTGCACTCTTGGTTTTGTTTCTCCCTTGAGTTGTCTTTTATTTGCTTGTGGTTTCTTTTCCCCCTGGCGGAAGTGAACCTAGAAATGGAACTAAACTTGGAACTTTGCAAAGTTCCAAATTTGGTTTTGGTTCTGATCCCACTCCTGCTTGATCCCGGTCCCACTTCCCTTTGTTTTTCATCTCATTTTTCTTCTATCAGTGTTTGTTCCTCTGGCGGGAGCAGAACCGAAATGGAAATTGGACTCAGAACTTTGCAAAAGGTTCTGGATCTGGTTTTGGTTCTGATTATGCCCCCATTCCTTTGTTGTCATTTTCCTTGCCATGGGACTGGAACCAGAATCATAATGGAATGTGGAGGCTTACATCGGGTTCCATTTTTCATTTCAACTCTGCTTCCGCTGCCACTTTTTCCTCTAATGTATGCAAGTGTTGTGTACTCATCCTCATTTCAATCCCACTCTTAATTAGGTTGTGTCTCCCTTTTGCATCCTTTTCCTTTGGCGGAAGTGGAACTAGAACCGAAGCCAATCTTGGAACTTTGAATGGTGCCATGTCTGGTTTCTGTTTCGATCCTGGTTCCAATTCACCTTGGCTCTGACCCCGCCTTAGTAAAAAGTTTATTTTTGGAAATAGAACAATATGAGAACCAAAACTAAATAGAAAGGAAAATGTTCACATTTGGAAATGGTTCTAGTTTTTCTCCTATCACGGTTCCACTCCTATCATGGTTCCACTCCTATCATGGTTCCGCACCCGCACACAACTATTTAACCAAATGCATCTTTAATTATATATATATTAGATATTTAATTCATTTTCAGAATTAGTTAAATATTATTCATTAATTAATTTTATAAATTGATTATGTGTTTCTTGCTTTTTGGTTTTCAGGTACTTTTGAAGGCTAAAAAGATAATGGATTGAGAAGAGATTACAAAACTCACATGCAAAGGAGGATATTTTATTAAGAGATAATGAAACTGACAGTAAACTAAATGTATGGTGGGCTCACTTGAGTTTATTTCTAGAAAGAATGTTGTTGCTCATCATGCAAAAAGGATAGACTTAAGGTTAAACTAGAGGTTGCAATCATGAACTATAAGTTGCAAATGTAACTGAAAGATGCAATTGTTAATTCAAGAAGCTAAACTAGATCTGAAACATGAGGTTGTCTTTACGGTGATTGTATACACACAAAAGCTACAAATTTTTATGTCTCAGTTTTGGAGGGAATTATGTAAATGATTGAGCTATTAAATTTCAAATTAGGCTCATTTGAAAGGAGTTAGCAATTTTTCTTAGGACTGATTACAGTTAGTAGTAGAGTAGATGATACAATTTTCTTCAATTCTTAGTTTAGCTTAATCAATTTGAAGACATTGGTTTATGTGCACTGGTGAATTTTGTTAGACATGTAAATGTTTTTTATCTATTTTGCAACAGTAGAAGTAGCCATATTTAAACATGCTTTCAATTATATTTTGGAATGATGTTTGTTTTATTAACCATTTGATTTGGAATTCTTTGAGGAATGAGGTTTTATGTTTTCTTTTGTTTGAAATGGTGATTTTTGATTTGTTGTTAAAGTTTGCACTATGAATGAATGTCCAACTTTCTATTGATTACAAGTTGATTTGTTTTGTAGTTCAGTTTAGGTGTTCCTAGAAGAGTAACATGCCTGGTTAACTGATGAATCAACATTCTCTTTTGTTTTGTGTCCCTGATCTATCTTTTGCCATTTTTTATACCCCCCTGTTAGAGTAGGTTTAGATAGAATTTTGATCTTGCAAAAATCAAGAAGCACAAGAACCAGCAGGACCCTTGAACATTATAGCCTCATTGACCACTCAACAAAACAACACAGTTGAGAACCAACTATAGAGACCTTGGAAGATAGGTGGTTTTAGATTAGTTATCCTTTTCAAGAGAAATAGAGTAGAAATATTTTATTTTAATGTTGTTGTGTCAATTTGGCCATCAACAAGTCTTGTTGTTATTTTTTAGGGAAGATGCAAAATCTTTGGATGTCGGAACAAAATCTAAAAGAATCTCTACAAAATTTCACTTGGAGGACTAAGATGCCCTTGTTGTATTGACTTAGTGCAATCTTGAATTTTTGAAATCTCTAAATGTGATCCTAAGGCTCAATGTTTGCACTTCCTTCTTCTCAAATCTTAGGTTATGAAACTTCCAAATCTGGCCTATAGAAGAGTTTCCATAAAGATGATAAATTTGCAATGCAACTTTGCAACTTTACAACTTTGTACTTCAAATGATCTTCAAGTATTCAACCTAAATCTATAAACACAAACTTGCAAGAGAGGAAAAACTTGTTGATTGTTAGTAAATGGGGGTTTTCCTTAGTCAAACCCCTTGTTGGTAATTAAATCTTGGAATGAAATAGAATAATGAAGGGAAATTATGAATGAACAACATGTAATGCTACAACTCACCAAACCCTTGTTATGAAATTTAAAAACTTGTGTGAAATGGCTAGCTTGAATGTAGAGCTTGAAATGTTTGAATTCTTAATAGATCTTGACTTGAATTGCTTACTTGATTCAAAACCCTACATCACAAATGTTAGCTCAAAAACACACATGATGCACATGAATATCCTTGATATGATGCTTGATGAATGACTCTTGAATGCTCTTGTAAACTCAATTATTCTATTAGGAATACTCTCAAAAAGGTATTATATTCTTGGATTATAAAATGAGTGAAAGAACCTTGTATTTATACTTAAATCTATGCTTAATATCCTTAAATTACACCACAACAAGTTGACATATATGAATTCATTATTTAATGGAGGCTAAATCTTGCCAAGATTTGAAATTAAATCCTAAAAATAACCTAAATGGGACTAAGACACCCTAGGTGGCGTCCTAGTCCCAAGGCATGAAACTCAGGACACAAACTCCAAAAATGGGCCCAATTAAGGTTCCTTTAAAATCATGGTCCCAAGACCTTTTAGGGACAAAGAGTCCCTAGGTAGAATCTTAGTCTCAACCCAAAAAATAGGGACACACAACCAAAATCATTAAATTATCATTTTTCCTTTGATGTTTTCAGGATTAGCCATAAAATGATATAATTTATAAGGCTTGTGGATGCCAAATAGGACCAATTAAGACATAAATAAGGATAAATAAAGCAAGGTGGGCCTAAAAAAGTGTGAAAATGAAAGGGTGTGCATTTTCTTACACTACAAAAATATTTTATACTTGTTACAATATTTGATACAAAATGGTGGAATCGCTATCCAAAAAAAAGAATGACTCACTGTCACTGGCTCACTGCCAAGGGCTCACTACCTAGAATAGAAAGAGATAAAAGAAAGGGTGGATCACTACCAATGATGAACTGCTAACAATGCATATAACATATATGTTAAAGATACAATTCCACTAAAGCTCAGAAAAATGACTTAACACACTCCATACTTCACCACAACTATGATTCACACTTCTCTCTGACTAGTTCTCAGATACACACTCTACACACTATATCCACACATTCACACAATGGATCAACCTTGTATATATACCACAACTATCCAAAAAATTAATTAAATCAGCCTAATTAAATGTATTGTGCATCCTCATAACTTGTCAACCTAAATTATTAACACATATGATAGGTTGGCATGACCTATAATTGCTCCCATGAATCTATTCCTTACACAAATCAACTTCATACATACGATCCCAAAATACTTAGGTCAACACTAGATAGAAAAATTGGTGAAGTAATATCTGAATGAACCAACCATTCATCCACACCTTGAAACAAACCACCAAAAAACTTGCCACTTGGAATGTACACACCTCTGACATAAAAACTTCCACAAATCTACATAACATAATATTCGACCATGATGGAATACAGAGCATTCCAACAAAAATTCTACACCACTAACTTTTTCATAACTTAGTCAATACTCTTTTAACAATATCTTCAATTGCAAAAGACAAACAACCATGAAACTCTAGATTTGAAGACATTCAACAAGCACAATGAACACCTCAAAACTACATGACAATTCTACATAGTAGAGTAGTGTAGACCACAAAATTGGTTCACTGTAACACTAAAATTGTACTCAGGACTTAGGCAATTATCCAAACCACATGATCTTCTTCAAATTAACTCTTCTACATCTATACAATTCTTTTACATCAATGGATGGATTGACATCAATGGCAACACCATATGCCATACTCTCAACAATCTCGTCAATGACAAAAAAAACTTCCAACATCACTCTTGACATTACCACCAAGAGAGGACTAGTTGAGGAATATAAAATCATATGCCAAGGGTATGTGCAAGAACTTGGGTCCATGAAGAGGGGAAGTTTTGACCCCAAAAAATTCCAAAAGGAACGAGTACCCATTTTTACCCGTTTAGGAATGAGAACCTAATCCTTGGATTGAGAACTCATTCGTAAATAGGTGCCTATTCCAAAAATAGAATGGGTGCCTATTTTGAAAATAGAATGGGTACCTATTTTAAAATAGAATGGTTACCTATTTTAAAACAAGTACCTATTCTAAAAATACAACGGGTACCCGTTTTAAAGTGGATACCTATTTTTAAAATGTTGGAATGCCAAAAAAAAAAATCTTGGGTTTTAGGCTCAGGAAAAGTGACCTAACCCTTAGCCTTTGACCTGCAACTAAAAAACTAAGGTAGATTCAAGAGAAATGTCCAACTTTGGCAATATAGCTTACAGACTTTATTTAAGAATTAATCTATGAAATTAAAACCCATTATAGATCATGATGTCTAGTTTTTAAATATTTTATTATGCTTTCTATTTTTAATTAATTTCTAAGAAAATTGGTCCATAAACTTGAAATATCAAGATTTTTTTTTAATAACTTTTTATTTATTAATTGTTTTGCAAATAAGATTATATGACATCAATATTTAGACAATGCTCTACACAATTAAAAAAATTCAAAACATGTTTAGTTTAGTTCCAATTATGTTTTTTGTATCGGTTGATCTTTAATTACAACAATTAGGGCCAAAAAATTTTCAATAAAAAAAATATTCAAAAAAAATTATATAAATACCCTCATTAATCTTCAGGTTGTTACATTTATTTCTCCAAAAGGAATTAGAAAAATACTTTTATTTAGGTCAAAAAGTGGTGTTTGTACATGTGCATGGTATGGTAAGAAAAAGTGACTTTTGAAAAGTGGTTTGTATACATGCCTATTAAAATTTAAATTGCATCATCTAGACATTAGAATAAATAACATATTTGGAAACTAGATTCAAAATACTAAGTTTCTTATTACTAACTTTTTTTTAAGATACAATGTGTAAGTGCTTCAAAATTTTAGTCCAAGTGATAAATTTTGAAAAACAACAAAAACACTTCCACTTTTTGATCTTTTTGTGGACCCAATTGCTTGCATCAATCCTGAAGAAAGATCACACTCTTATAGGACATAAAGTCTAATATAACCACAAAGTAGACATGTCACATGGATTAAGAAGGCCACACTTTATAGGAGATGTATACTATCATCACTAAGAAGGGATCACTTCATATGGAAACAAGTGGGGAACCATATGCCCACATTAAAATGGCAGTGTACTTGCTACACTAACATTTTAAGGATACACAAAAGGGATCCCTTGCTAGAAGGAACACACCTAGGAAAAGACTATGTAACCTATTTTCCTCGAAGTGTAGAGATAAAAGGTGAGTGAAAATGGATTAAGATATGTTGCTCCTTGAAAAATGAAATATGATTGCATAAAGCTAATTTTATACCCTCATGCATGGTAGTGAATATGCTATGATACTACAACTACCACATGATAAGGAGCAACAACTAATGCTATTGATTAAGTGAAGATATTTTTGATGTGTTTTAATGACAACAACCAATACCTCTTGTTATTTCTTGTATGTTAGATTCTATAGCTGACATGGATAACTTGTCTCACTCCGCATTATTTTCCATTATAGCCAAATTATTTCAAAAGTTGATTCCCTTTTTCATAAATTGTTTCCAGTTATTTCAAAGGTGGATTTTTATGATCTTTCACATCATATGTGAATGTATAATTTGTGTTTTCCTCTTATTTGCTAAAATTTGTAGACATAAATGCTTTTGATGACTCGATGATATATTGTGTTGCTATCATGGTAGCTTCTTTCTCTTTTCCTGATTTTGGTTGTATAAGCTTGTATTCCCTATCGAATGTAGGTGTAAAATATAATGATCCCCAATCATCATCTAAGAAATTTTTCACCGATGAAAGACACTCATTTTTGTCTAAAGGTTCCACTTTTGTAGTTGGTGTCAATTTTCTAAGAGGATAATTCTTTATTCTTGTTTTAGTTTGTAAGAAATTTTAAAATTTAGGATTATTTTCTATCATGTAAACCTTATTTTTGTAAGTGTATTTCATCAGACGATATAGCATTCAAGGTATTCCATTCATTTCATGAATCTATGGTGTAGGATCATGGGGGTCCAAAAAGTGGCGATATGACAAAAAAGTGGCTGATGACATTTTTAATTCAAATTTGATGAAATGAAAAGGGTTTATTGAGAAAATTATTAGCTTTCCAAAAATATAATATATGTGTTATTTGGAATTAAATAGATAATTATTATTAATTTTCTACATGTGTTATGACTAAAGTCCTTATTGATAGGCTGATTGAAAAACAACTATAATTCCTAAATGATTTCACTTTTTTTGAATCCAAAAGATGCATCACATTCTATGTTTCCCATACTATGGGATAAAAATGAAAAATGAATTTCATAAAAAAATTATGAAGCTATGGTGGTCAGACAAACATGTTTTAATATTTTTAAAAAATTAATAAAAAAATCATAACTAATTATTTACTTGCAATTTTTTTTTTTAAATGTGACACATCTGAGCATGTGTCCTCTACTTATATTGAAAGTTTCAAAAAATTATATTATTTTTTGCATGTACTTAGGTTGGTCAAACATACACCTACTTTTTTTTTTCCTGAACAATTTAGTACTACAGCATTGAAATTTCAAATTTTCACTATTAAATAGATTTACCTTTTTCCAAAAAAGGAATAATATCTTAGAAACTACATTCAATTCTCTACAAATTGTGTTCTTACATATTTTTCAAATTATGTTAATAACTTATTCAATTTTTTTATGGACCAAGTTGCCTAACTCTATTTTTTCTAAATTTTAATTGCAACTTAAGGGCCTAGTTTGGACCATCATGATCCTACACTAACCCCCAAGAGAAGATTATATGAAATATCATGGGGAATAACATGGATAGGGATCTATAACATCACCTTACCAACAAAGTGACAAGTAATGTTATCACATCAAGAGGTTATTTTCCCACATTGTCAAAACCATGAAAAGACAAATCAATTGGTTGGATTTTAGTCTTATTTTCCCTAATCATATTCAAAAGGTTCACACTACAATAATTAAGCCCTAAACCATTGTCAATAAGGGTATGCCTAATCCCAACCTTGTTAATAACAACTAATATCATTAAAGCATCATTTTTCTTTTGCATTTCAAGATCATTTAGTTATGCACTAGGAGGGATGAATTTTTTTTGTAAAGCATTTTGAAGCATTCCATGATAAGTAGGTGATGTTTGAATCAAATCCCAAAGGGATATCTTATCAGGAGTGTTACAAAGTTGTTCCATAAGATTATACTCCTTTCTACTATTTTGAGGTAAACAAGGGGCATTAGGTAAAACAAGTTGTGGTAATGGTATCGATGAATGAATGGCTTTTGTTTGTATTGGTTTCTTGTTATTCCTAGTGTTATATGTGAGAGCTATGAGTATGGTAACTTGGTTTTCTCTGACACATGATTACTAGTAAGTTGTTTTGCCAAGCTTAGGATATGACCTTGATTTTTATCAGGTCCTAATAATGAGAAGTGGATTAGGAGGTGACATAGGAGGTCCAATAATTATAGGACTCTTAGGATGTCTAAAAGAAGTTTTAGGAGGTCCAATAATAAGAGGACTCTTAGGAGGTCCGAAGGTGTTTTAAGAGGCCCAATAATTAGAGAAGATCTAATGGCCACTTGTGCATTCATAACCTCACGTTCAGATTTGATCTCTTGGTTATTTTCTATTGAGGGGGGATCTAAAGTGACCTTATCATGTTTTTCTAAGCAAGCCATCTTACTATCTTGTGAAAGAAATTTATCAATGTTTTCATCCTATTTCCCAACAATATCTTCCTAAGTAGGAGAGGTAGGGGAGAGAAAAAAAAAGATTCTCATGATACTCAATGATTGGGTCTTCTAACACCAAGATAGGGTGATCCCACAATAATGGGTTACAATTTTTGGCCAAACTTGACATTAAAATAAGGATTTTTCACTAGACATTCACTTTCTTACACCTATAGCAGCTAAACCATTAAGGTTTTGAAGATGAATCAAAATAGTTATCTGTTAGATATTTTGTGTAGATTCTAATTATATTTTTTAAAAAAAATTAAAAAATAAATTGTGAATCATTTTATGTAATTTTTAATAACTTATTTTTTCTACTAATCAGCATTTTTAAAAAGTGATGTTCACTTCGGCGCACATAACTTTTTTTATAGATAGGATACAATTCTGATTTTTAAAATTATTTTTTTTCACACCAATATCTAGGGGATGAATATTTTTTCATAATTTTTTGCTACATATTTTTTTTAATTAATTTTCCAAGTCAGCGTAATTATAATTTGGATAGAGGTGTACTTCGACACGCACAACTTTTTTTGTATTCATTTGAATTAACTTATTCTTTTTTTGTTGGAATAAGGACATCAATACCTAGGGCACATGTAATTTTTAGAAAAAAATTTCTCTATTTTTCTATTTTTTCGTATGTATGAAATAAAGAACTTGATGTTTATTGAAAATCCTACATTCACAAAAAATAAGAAATAAATATAATAATCAAATTAAACATATTTAAAATTATACTTTTTAGGAAGCTTATAATAAGGGCTACAGGCTTACAAAGCATAAATTTTTAATGAATTCATTTGATCACTGAAAAGGTAAATCAAAAGTGGTTTTTTATTAGCATTTTGATAAGTGTAGAGGATACTTGATTATAGGTATGGTTTAAATCTAACAAGGTTCTATCCAAGGTGGTTTCATCTAAGGGGGTTTCATCAATCCCTCTTTAATTTAAATAATTTAAATGGAACCTTTCAATTCATAAATCATTGTATTTTCAAAAAATATGTGATTTCATGCAAAAATCAGGATGTCCCAAAAAGTGTAACCCATTATTGTGGCAGCACCCGATACCTTTGTCACAAGTAGGAGAGGTATTGGGAGTGAAATAAAGAAAAATGATGACATGCTTGGGTGGAATCAAAATGGAGACTAATGATGCACCCTAATTTTCTCATTATTTCATTCAAAATGTGTGCTATAATATGCAAATGAAGAACAATAATTAAATGTAACTAATATAGAAGTCAAAAGGGAGATTTGGAAAGGATCAACTATTGTGTACCTTGTCACCAAAGATGCTTTTTCAAGCCCCACTAAGGACTCATTCACCCTATGGCAAATAGGTCCTGGTTAGGGCTCCAAAAAATTAGTTTTGGGGTTTTATTTTTCTTAGTCTACACTCCCAAATTCTAGTCGGGCACTGTCGGAAAGCCAAAAATAAATCTTGTAGCCCAGTTTCCATGATTTGACAACTTTTCTTGCAACTTTCTTCAATTTTTTTCTCCAATTGATCTTCAACCTAAAACCTACAATCATGCATCAAAGAGAGGAAAATGTTGATTGTTAGGGAATAGGGGTTTACCTTGGTCAAACCTATTTTGGTAATTAAAACTTGAAATGAATAAAAGAATGAAAGGAATGATGAATGAATAAATGAAATTCCACAACTCACCAATCCTTATTTGAACCTTGGGATAAATCTGCAGTTTAGCATGAAGTGGCCTCAATGGATATAGATCTTGATCATGAAACTTTATGTGAAACAATGCCTTTGATATGCTTGAATTGATCTTTAACACTACATCAACATATTAGCTCAAACAACATGCATGATGCAATACATCTTTGACATGAAAATGGAATCTTGATTGCTACAATGATCTTCTACAAATCTTCCCTTGAATTCTCTTGATAATGCTCACTTGAATGCTCTAGGTGCTCATAAAAATTTTCTAGGTGAAACATAATCAAATGACCTTGTATTTATGCATATCTTAATATAAATTCCTGAAATTCAAATATCACAAACTAACATTAATTTTTAAATTTTACATCATTAAAATACTTCCCAAAACATATTTCAAAGAGGGGTCCTAGGTCTAAGTGAGGATCCATTCGCTATGTGGAAAATGGGTCCTAGGCCACTTACCTAGGACACACATTGGAAAAGGTGAAATTTCATGTAAAAATAGGGTCCTAGGACTAAGTGAGGACCCATTTTCCATGTGGAGAATGGGTCTTAGGTCACCTAGCTAGGAAAAACATATTTCAAACTTAAGTGTTTTGAAATGGAATCTATGAATGTCAGGTTTTATCCCTTATAATTTGCTTTTAATTAGGCTTGGATTTGAATTAAAGGGGCCAATTAAGGAAAATTAACCTCAATTAATTAATAAAGCCCTAGATTAGTGTGAAAGTATAAAGGTACACCTTACAACACCCTAAATAAGGAACCATTAAGTCTATTTTATTTATAAGGGATCTAAACTTAATGTGAATGTGTAAAAGACATTACAACACTAAATTAAGTCATCATTAAGCTCATTTTATTATTAATTATTCCCAAATTAAGTGTGGAAAAAGGGATAATTTTCTGACACTACATTTTTCCCCCACTTTAATGAGAGTATGTCCTTGTGTCAAACTCACACTAAAGTAAACATTCAAGACACTTATGTATGCAACAATGAAAAAGATACACAATCATAGAACATCAAAGACCAAGAAGAATCAAGCCTATATTGTCCAATGTGACGTGGAACACATCTAAGCTATCCATTTGCACTCACTCTGAGGTAGTAGAACTTTAGGTTTTCCACTAGGTGAGTCTTCCAATATGGTGGAAAATGAGAGAATCATATTAGGCTCCCATACCACATCAAATATATGCTCCTAACAACTTCAATAAGGCACCATAATGCTAGGCAAGGCTCTACAGGAAAGCAAGGTGTGCTATGCTAGGTGGCCTTGAATTTAGGGTTTTGAGCTCCATAGGGTTTAACAAGATGCATTATGCCAAACACTTATGAACATGGGGAAGGCTCCACAAGCAAGAAAGGTGTGTTATACTTGGTGACCTTTATTAGGGTTTGAGCTTCACAAGGTTAGCAAGCTATGTTATGCCAAACACTTATGAACATTAGATCTATAGGTTCTTGTTCAAAGGGACTTCACTTCATTCGTATAAGGTATTATTCTTAAGGATCATCGTGCCTAATGTCTCCAAGAGAGGAAAAATCAAGAGGAAAAGATTTGCAACTTAGGGAATGTAGTGTGTCACATCACCACTAAGAAATATCACTTTTGGAGGACATCAAACCCAATGACACCACCAAGAAAATGATGAATCACTAGAAAAAATAAAATCACACCATGATACATGAAAAAATTCTATGGCAATATAAAAATTATCCCTCTACTTTTTTGTGCTTTTTTAGATCCTCCTTGTTAAATTGGGCATAATGTTGCCTTGATTTAGTGTTGTAATGTGTGTAACACATTAACATTAGGTCTTGGGCCCTTATGAACTAAGAAAACCTAGTTGTACCTTATTTAAGGTTTTTTAAAGTGTTGTACCACACTTTTACACTTATCTAGGATTTCATTAACTAATTGGACTTCTTTATGCCTTATTTGGCCTTATTTTTCATCCACAAGCCTTAATTAATGCATCTTTTCGAGGATAATCTTGATATAAACAAGCATCCAAACATAATTCTGGTGTTTTTGGATTGTATGGACCATATTTAGTGATCTGGGACTCATATGCCACCTTGGGTATGGGTCTGATGTAAGTTTTGGGGTTGTGATCCTAATTTCACATGAATCTAAGATTTTCTTGAAAAATGTGTCCCAAAGCCTAGCCTAATGGGACTCATATGCCACTTATGGTGTATGAGTCCCATGTGGCACAAAATTAAATTTAATTCAAATTTTTGGTGGGATTTTATCCTCCAAGATTTGATGGTAGCTTGTTGTGTTGTAATTTTGAGAAGTTTGGCATAAAGAAGTATAAATACAAGGTTATTTCACTCATTTTTCACCTAACAAGCAATCAAGTGACCTAGAAACTTGAGTATTCATGCTTGTTATAGAAAATTTGAGTTCACAAGAGCATTAAATCATTTAAAAGAGCATTCAAGGGTCTTCAAGAGTTGAACATCAAGTGTTTTGGAGCATTATTCAAGTATCAATCATCATGTCAAAGTCATCATGCATCATTTTTGTTTTTTAGCTAACAATTGTGATGTAGGGTTTCATGATTCACGATAGAACTCTATTCAAGATCTATCACATTCAAGCAAGAGTAAAGATCTACATCCATTGGAGCCATTTCATACATGTTTGCAACCTTTAATTGTTAGTGTTTGATGAGTTGCAATATTATATTTTGTTCATTCATCATTCCTTTATCTTATTTGATTTACTAACAAAACAACATTTTACAGTCTTTTTAGTGTGTGATTTACAGATCTAGGTTGAATAATTTCTAAGGAGCAAGATTGGAAAGAAGTTGTCAAGTGTTCAAAGTTTTCCAAGTTATCACTTTCTTTTAAAGAGCATTAACAGATTTCTACAGAGCAAAATTCAATAATTGAGACCCATAAATCAAGTTGAACAGGAAGATAAAAGGTTGAAGAGCAGATTCAGATCTAGATTCTCTGAAAAATCCAAACTAGAATAATACACCACTTTTGGCATATGAGTCCCAGTACAGTCAGATTTATAGATTTTAGGAATTCCAGACATATCTCTGTCAAATTTTTATTCCTGCCTAGAAACCCTAATATGGGACTAAATCACCCAGACTAGCATATGAGTCCCATTCTACATTAATTTCAATATTTTAATAATTTCAATTCTTCATCCAAGCTCCCATAGATTTTTTAGGTGCACACCCCTAATCTCTTAGTTTGTTATTATGTTTTGCATTCATTTCTAGGTCTTTTAATGAAGCTTTGCATATCATTTGTCTTCCCAAGCCCTAGCTTGGTGGTGAACCCTCTTTTAGTCTCTAATCATACCCTAGCACACCCTATTGTCAAATCTCTTTTCCCTTTCTACATTGGATTGAGATCTCTAGGGTTTCCTTGAGTGAAAAAAGTATGTGAAATAGGAATCCTATCTCCTCGAAGGTAGAGCGGCCCTATTTCTATTGTTTCATTTTGGTGAACATGCATTTAGAGCATATTAATTTTTATTTGAAGTGCATCATCATCCTAGATCTAGCTTGCATTGAAATTGCATTAGGGTTTGCATTATTTTATTGGCATCTCTTGGGTTTCTAAATTTTGCATTAGTGAAAGTGCATATAGGCTGCATTTTTGGCATCTTGCATTATTAAAAATCATTTTAAATCTGCATTTACAATTATTTTAGACATCATTCAAACCAAAAAGCATAAATTTCACTTACAATTTCCTAAAATTTATGCTAAAAACCTCATCTAGGACTCATACACCCCTCTGGGAAATTTAGTCCTAGTCCAAGTGCTTTTTCCTAATTTTTGGGTATTCTATGGTGCCTGTTATTCACTATTCAAACCTCTAAAAAACCTTTTTTGGGACTCATACACACCTCCAAGAGATTTAGTCTTACTTCAGATTTTAAGCATTTTACAGTATTAATTTCTCTATTTCTATGTTTCAGTTGGTTGTTGTTAGTTTATTGTTTCAGTTTACAAAGTTTTTATTACTTTAATTTCATTACATTTAAATAAGAATTAGAGCATAGTATTTATCTTGTGTTCAATTCATCTTACATTCCCTAGATTATTCCTTGTATGAGCTTTTCTACTTGGTGTCCTATTGCTAATACTATCGTGAGATGAAGTTTGAGACTCATGTCATCCCGTGATAGCACAATCATTAGGGATATGTGGTTATCTAGCTCTTTCACTACTAGTGTTGAGACTAGTTCACTAGGTATGGACCATACCCTTAACAACTCTTTTCCTTCAAGTAGTGTGACACATGTTGAAACAATGGTTGATAGTATTCTGCAAGAAAAGACAATCCAAATTCATGAAGACTTAGCAAACCTACAACATCAAGTAAGTACTGAAAAACATTTCAACCATTACTATCCCTACCATAGATAACATACAGTGCATAATTGAAAGTGAAGAAGGAATTGACCTTTTGCATAACATAGTTTAGATCTTTGGAAAACATCTTACTTCAACCACTAGTTGTCCTTTACCTTCAAACAATGTACCAAGCCAAGGAGGAATTCAAATTTCTCCTCCCATGACACTTTTCCTCTATTCCTACCTATGCCAACCCTCAAGTTACAATGACAATGCAACCTAGTACTAATGTGATTCCTTGGGTATTTCCACTAGCATCCCTAGTACCTTTGTGGCATCACAAGTCATATCCCCTACCACCCTACCACCTATAAGCATTCCATTCACTTGTCCCTCAAACACATACACACCTCCACCTTATTCACCTCCATGTCAAAGTGCAAATAATGATCCTCTTATAAACCAACTTTTGCAAACCGTTTCATCCCTTTAATAGAAAGTTTCCCCCATAAACCAAAATAAAAAATGGCCAACCTACATATTATGTAAAAATAAATCCCTTATCCTTGGAAATATTGAGAACATTGATTCAACAAGGTATAGAGGTGCCTAGATTCAAGAAATATGAGGGGAAAGGAGATCCTTCTAAACATGTTTCTGCTTATACCACCCTATGTAGTGACTTTGTTCTTGAGGATAAAGTCTTGGCTAAGCTTTTCCCTAGATCCTTGAAGGATACTGCTTTAGAATGGTTTTCTTCATTACCAAAAAACTAAATTCACTCATTCAAGGAACTTGCAGAGTCCTTTATAAACCATTTCCAAGTGCATATGACTCCTAAGATGACTTTGGTTGATTTGATGAGATGTACAAACAAAAATATGATGAAAATATTACAAACTTTATTTCACATAGTTATCAATCATTTTACTCCCAAATCGATGTAAAGATTCCTAACCCTCACCTTCAAAGGATGTTCATAGAGAACTTTCAAAATAAGATACAAGATAAACTTACCATAATGAAGTTTCCCTCCATGCACTTGTGTACTGCCCTTCGTGATTATCGAAATTCGGTTAGTAGTCGTGAAACAAAACCCACCTCTAGCCGCTCTGAGAAATATGAATTTGTAAACCAAAATAATTATCAATCTTTTAGAAAAAAGAATAAAGGATTCCTTCAACTTACCCCTCCTCAACAAACAAATCAACATGTTGATACCTAAGCGGCTGCTATAAGGAAGACAACTCCTTTCACATTTGGGGATCCGTCTAGGAAATTCACTCCCTTACCCGATACCCTCCATAACATAATGTCACCACTTTTAAAATAGAATATGATCACCTTGCCTCCCATTAAGACTCCTGATCCTAATAAGCCTCTACCTACAAACTTTAGATCAAATTTCTATTTCTATTATCCCCAAAAAAATGGACATGACACAAAACATTGTAAGCGTCTTAAATATCATGTGCAAGACCTCATTGATTTCGTCTGGCTTTAACGTAGTAGTGTTAATGATCAAGGAAATAAGTTTGATTCCTCTCCTAACCAAAAATTACAAATCTTTACCAACCCCATGCCTAAACATAATATTCCATTTGTCAAAGCTAGTGAAACTACAAAGAATGATGTGATGAATGTTGATGTACAAATGATGAGAACATAGATACAATTCAATAAAGTCCTATGAATACTAATAAACAAGATCCTATAGAACAAAATCCTATCAATGGTTTGGTTGCATTGGTCGAAACTCAACATCGTATAAGGGCCAAACAAAAAAGCCTCTTGGAATTGCTTTCTCATCTAAAGATATAGTTAAACATGCACCTAATGGTCCTCTTTGAATATATGGACAAATCTATGATAAGCCCACTAATGGGACATTAATTGATCTCGTCTATTGAGATAATTTTATTATAGAGGAATTCCTACTTGTGCATGAACTCTATCAAGAAACATATGATAAATTGAAAGCATGGATAAAGACACATAATGGTTTCACTTTCCCTGCGATGGGATCAATCACCTTAACTTTAAAAATAGGACCAAAAACATTAGATATCACATTCTCCATCATCTCAACATTGGATCAATTTTGTGTGAAGCTTGGTTACCCATGGCTATGCTCCATGGAAGTCATCCCGTTGGTTATGCATAAATTCTTAAAGTTTCCATTTTGACAATGAAATCTTTACTGTGCACCATAGTGGCTTTAAACCTTTGTCTTCCTGTGGGAACTTTTCATTATATTTTTTTTGGCTTGAGCCTATGAAACCTATAAAACCTTGAGAAGAATTCTTTTTCAAATATTACCAAAAGTTCAAGGTGAAATGCATAGAAAAACTATCCCTTGACAGAACCATGATTGAGCCAAAATAAATTCCAAATAACCAAGACCAACCCAAGATAGATCCTTTGCCTATTTCCTACAAAATAACAAGAGATATAAAAAACAATCTCATCACACCTCATAAGATTTAAAACAAGTTTACAAAGCTAAAGAGAAAGTGGTTGAACAACCTTCCATGGATCCTTCCATTCCTCCCCTTAGGTAAGAAAAGAAACCTATGGTTGATAAACCCGCTCCTACACAAATGCAACTTGAAAGTAACACTAAAAGAAGTAGAAATGCTAGACAACATAGGCATAGACATCGTGCTCTTTCTCACAAGTTAAATGAGGAAACAAAAAAATAAAATCAAAATCCAAACTTGATTGAAGCAATGCATGATAATTCTCCCTCTTCACCAAAAAAACAAGATCCTATACCACAACCGCAATAGGAGCTAAAGCATTCTTTAGATATTATCATTCTACCTCCCATTATGATTAACTTAGATGATGATAATGAGGTTTTTAAAATTGATGAGGAGGTGCATAATGAATTGAATACATTTTTTTTCATCTTCTATGAGCTTAAAAGATAATTCTCCTAAGAAGAGTGTTGAGCTTGGTGATACTCCTAGTTCGGATCTTGATATTATCCCTTTGGCTAGTAGTATGCCTTATGTATACAATGAAAAAGATTTGGATTTGAACGACTTGCCAATAGGTTGACTCTCATGTTCCTTACTAGTCTTTTACACTATTTATTTTTCTTTTGTATGATTGTATGTGCTTAATGTTATCCCCTGTGACATTTTTTTTGATGTATCTCTCTCTCTCATTGTGACATTCATCTATTTGTATCTACATTCTTCTCTATGTTGTAAATATTTAATATTTTTCTTCATCTTTTATTTGTCTTGTGTTTTCTTTTTGGGGATGATGCAAGGTGTCAAGATATTCATGTCTCTTCCATGTTGACCCAAAAGCTTTTACTTTATCTTTTCATTTTTCTTGTGTTTTCCTTATGGGGATGATGCAAGGCATCGAGACATCCATGTCCCTTCCATGCTGACCAAAAAGAATTTTTCTTTTTTTTTTCGCTCTCTTTGTGTCATTCTTCTTGTTCTATGTGTATTTGGGGAATGATGACAGTTTTGAGCTCTCTAGAAAACATTTTAGCAAGAACACACTGACCCTAAATGCATAGATCCCTCATGTGTTTGGAGTTTTATTTTTGGAGCAACCCCTCTTTTCCTTTGCATGACGTAGCTTATTTGGAAATATATGACTTGGCATAGGGCTTTCCAAGTTAGATCTCATGTCTTCTTTATTGTTAGCATTTATCATTTTCTACTTTAAAGTAATTTCTCACAACATGGTGTTTAGCAATTTTTTTAAAGTGGGGGCATACATTGGAATTACTCTTTTTTCATTTCATTTTTCATTTTGTAGTCTTCTTACTTCATGCAATGTGTCTTTCACTTTGTGGTGACATTGGATGTGATGTACCTCATGAGCATGATCTCTCTTAGCATATTATATTCCTCTTAATGGCTTAATGTGACACATTGCATCCCCTAAGCTATGAATCTTCTATTCTTTGATTGATCCTCTCTTGGAGACATTAGGCATGATGTTCCCTAAGCTAAAGACCTTACATGAACTAAGAAAAACTCCTTTGAATGTTCCCTACTTTGCATTTGCAATTTCAGTTATATGTCCACCTTGCATAATACACTTTTCATGCCTGTGGAGCATTCTTGTTTATTCATGAGTTTCAAGCATACGAAGCTTTGAGGTTGCCTCATGAAGCTCAAAGTTCATTATTTCATGGCACCTTATCAAATTTATCAGGAGGTATAGCTTTGGTCTAGTTAAACGGGAAGCTAAACCTAGGAATGAATTTCCCATAGCCACTTTCTTGTGTGTGCGAGCACATACCGGCTCCATGCGTATGTGTTTCACCTCTTTAGATACTCACCTAGCAGACAACCTAAAGTTTTTTTTTCCTTAGAGTGAGCATTCATTTTTCATAAAAACAACCTAGATCTAATCTACAATATGCGAGACAAATGATCGAAGCTTGATCCACCCCTTTTGTTTTTTTTTCTTGTATCTTTGTCTTTGGCAATGTATGATTGTGTCTAGTTGTTTCTCCTTATATCATTTTCATGTGCATTATTTTTTGCTTATGTTGGTTTTCCATAGGATCTTGATCCTAGGGGCTTAATCATTCCTCTTGATTGTTGTCATCCTATCTTATCAACATTGGTACATTTGAACCCCTCTTAATGCAAGTTTGTCTACTTTAGTGTGAGTCGAAAGAAATTTCCTCCTCTCACTAAAGTGGGGGATAAATGTGCCAATGGAAAAAGTATCCCTCTACTTTTTCATGCTTGTTTAGATCCTCCTTGTTAAACTAGGCTTAATGTTTCCTTCATTTAGTGTTGTAATGTGTTTAACACATTCACATTAGCTACTGGGCCCTTGTGAACTAAATGAACCTAGTTGTACCTTATTTAAGTTGTTGTAAAGTGTTGTACCACACTTTTGCACTCATCTAGGGTTTCATTAATTAATTTGGCTTCTTTATGCCTTATTCGGCCTTATTTTAAATCCACAAGCCCTAATTAATGTATCTTTCTAAGGATAATTCCAACATAAACTAGCATCCAATCATTATTTAGGTGTTTTTGGATTGTATGGCCCATATTTAGTGATCTACGACTCATACATTACCTTGGGTGTATGGATCCCACCAAATTTTTGGGGCCTCGATCCTAATTTTACATGAATCTAAGCTTTTCTTGAAAAATGTGTCCCGAAGCCTAACCTAATGGGACTCATATGCCACTTCTAGAATATGAGTCCCATGTGGCTCAAAATTAAATTTAATTCAAATTCTTGGTGGGATTTTATCATCCTAGATCTGATGTTGGCTTATAGTGTTGTAATTTGAGAAATTTGGCATAAACAATTATAAATACAAGGTTATTTCACTCATTTTCACCTAACAAGTAATCAAGTGACCCAACAACTTGAGTATTCATGCATTATAGAAAATTTGAGTTCACAAGAGCATTAAATAATTTACAAGATAATTCAAGAGTCTTCAAGAGCTGATTATCAAGTGTTTTGGAGCATTATTCAAGTATCAAACATCATGTCAAAGTCATCATGAATCATGTTTATTTTTGAGCTAACAACATTAAAAGGTTTGACCAAGCCAAATCCCTTTCCACTAACAAAACAACATTTTTCCCTCTCTTTAGTGTGTGAATTGAGGATCTAGGTTGAAGACTTTCTAAGGAGAAAGATTGGAAAGAAGTTGTCAAGTGTTCAAAGTTTTCCAAGTTGTCACCTTGTTTTAAAGAGCATTAAAAGATTTCTATAGAGAAGAATTCAACAATTAAGACCTGGAAATCAAGATGAACAGGCATAGCAAAGGTTGAAGAGCATATTTAGATCTAGATTCTCTAAAAAATCCAAACTGGACTGATAGGCCACTTCTGGCGTATGAGTCCTAGTACAGTCATATTTGTAGATTTTAGGAATTCTAGACATATCTCTACCATATTTTTGTTCCTACCTAGAAATCCTAATCTAGGACTAAATCACCCAGACTAACGTATGAGTCCTAGTCTACATTAATTTTAGTGTTTTCAACATTTTAAGCCTTCATTCAAGCTCCTACAGATTTCCAGGTACACACCCTGATCTCTCAATTTGTTTTTTTTTTTCATTCATTTCTAGGTCATTTAGTGAAGCTTTGCATATCATTAGGTTTAATCATTATTTTTTGCATGTCATTTGTCTTTCCAAGCCCTAGCTTGGTGGTTAACCCTCTTTTAGTCTCTAATCATACTCTAGGACACCCTATTTCTAGATCTCTTTCCCCTTTCTACATTGGTTTGAGATCTCCAGGGTTTCCTTGAGTGAAACAAGCGTGTGAAATAGGAATCTTATCTCTTCAAAAGTAGAGTGACCCCTATTTTTGTTGTTTCAATGTCAAAAGATATTATCGATGTATTCCCCCACTTTAAAGGGGTTGCTAACACCATTGCTATGAGAAATTTCTTTAATGTAGCCAATGTTCAGTCCTAAGACATGAGATATTCCTCAAAAATCCCTATGCCAAGTCATATGTTTTCAAAATAAAGCTTCATCATGAAAAAAGTAGGGAGGGGTTTCCCCAAAAATACATAAGGGATCTATGGATTCAAGGTCAGTATATCTTTGATACAATTTTGTTATAGAGCTCGGAAACATCATCATTCCCCAAATACTCATAGAACTAGAAGAATGACACATAAAGAACAAAGAAAAGAAAATTTATTCTAGGTCAACATGGAAGATACCTAAATGTCTCAATGCCTTGTGTCATTCCTAAAAGGAAAACACAAGACAAGTGAAAAAGAGAAAATGTTTATGACATAGAGAAGAATGTAGGTACATATAGAGGCATGCACAAGAAGAGAGAGAGAGAGAGATACACATCAAATGAAATAGTATGGGGGATCACATTATGCACATACAATAACCTAAAGAAACATGAAAAAGTGAAATAAATCAAAAAGACTAGTAAGGCACATGTGAGTCAACCTATACCATGTCATCTGCATCCCAATCTTGTTTGTTATATATGAAAGGCAGACAACTAGCCAAAGGGACAACTTCAAGTGTCAAACTAAGACGCACACAAATTTCAACACTCTTTTTAGGAGAATTATCATTTAAGCTCATAGAAGAGGAAAATAATGAATTCAACTCATTATGCACGTGTTCATCAATCTTGGCAATATCAATGTCATCATCTAAATTAATCACAATGGGAGGTTGAATAATAATGTCTTTGCAAGATTCTTGTTTAATTTTCAATGAGGGAAAAGAGACATCATTCATTTTAGGAGATAAGTTTGAATTTTGATTTTTTATGTTGCCCTTTTCCTCTTTATTTTGTAACATACGAGAAATAGCATGACCTCTATGCCTACACTCTCTATAATTTTGGTTTCATTTCAATATGTTGCCAATTTATAATTATGTAGGAGCGGTTTTTTCAACAATAGGTTTCTTTTGTTCCCTTAAAGGAGGAATGGAAGGAACCATGGGAGGTTGTTCAACCACTTTCTCTTTATCTTTGTAAACTTGTTTGATTTTAGGAGGAACAATAGGATTACTTTGGTTGTCTCATGGTCTCTTATAAGAAATGGTAAGAGGATTTGTCATAGGCTACTCTTGGATATTTGGAAGGGCTTTTGGTTCAATCATTGGTTCGTCAAGGATAGGTGGCTCAATCATAGGTTGAGGCATGTTTCTAAGGGATAATTTTGCTATGCACTTTTCCTTAAAATTTTGATATGCTTTGAAAAATTAGTCCTCATGAGGTCTAATAGCTTCAATAGGCTTGGGCCAAAATAAATCCAATGAAAATTTCCCATGGGAAGACATGAGATTAAAGCCACTATGATGCATAGTAAAGATCCAATTTCTAAAGGGAAAATTTAAACACTTATGCACAACTGATGGGATGACATTCATGGAGCATAGCCATGGATAGCCTAACTTCACATGAAATTGGTCTAATGATAGGATGATGGTGAATGATACATTTATTTTTTTTGGTATGACTTTTAGACTCAGGAGATTTATCAATCCAATTATAGGACAAGCAAAACCATTATGCGTTTTGATCCATGCTTTTGATTTTTTATATGTATCTTGATAAAGTTCATGCAAAAATAATAATTATTTATTAATCAAATTCTCTACACATACTGGATCAATTAATATCCCATTAGTAGGCTTGTAACTGATTCTTCTAGCTATGTAAAGAGGACCATCAAGTGCGTGTTTAAGTATGTCTTTTTTGTGAGAAAGCAATATCAAGGGGCATTTTGGTTTGGCCTGTAAGAGGTTTAGCTTCAATAAATTTTACTGAGGCATATATGTTATTATTTTCTTTATTTTTTAAGTTCTCATGAAGGAAGCAACCAAGGCTTCTGAAAATTTGTATTCTCTATTCAACTGAGTATTTTCCTTAGATTTTGTAAAGTAGGGATGATACTAATGTCCATATTTTCAGTAAGCACAAGGTCTTGTAACTTTTCTAGGCCTTCATCTATTATTTTAATGTTTTCTTGTGAGATGTGAACATCATGCACATTTTTTGTAGGTACGGAAGTCATGGGAAATGAGGTATGCATACTATGATCCATAGGGGGTTGATTATCAAAACTATTAAAAAGAGAGTTAGAAAACCCAAGATCCATAGTGAATGGTGTATCATAGGATGACATGAGTCTTGAAATATATGTCTCACAATAGTATTGCTAATGGGACACCAAGTTGTAAAGCTCATACAAGGTTCACAAACTCAATGTCAACCCAAAATGGAAAGAGGGTAAGGTGTAATGCAATGTCCTAGAATGCAATGTGTAAATGCAATTTTTTAGATTCTAACATGGTAATTTTCTTATTACAATATGCAAAAATCTGAAAATGCAGTCTTGTAAATGCAATTTTCAAATCACACAATGCACTAAATGTACCAAATTAAGCTAAATATGATCAAATTGATGAAGGGTATGTGCAGGATCATGATGGGCCAAAAAGTGGCAATATGATGGGTATGTGGTTGATGACTATTTTCTTACCCAAAATTGATGAAATGAAAAGGGTTTTTAAAGGAGATTCTCATCTTTCCACTAATATAATTTACACTTTACTTTGAATTTAATAATTAATTATTATTCATTTTCTTTTCAAATTACTTACTAAAGTCCCCATTGATAGGCTGATTGAAAACATCTATACCTTTCTCAATGGTATCACATTTTTGAATCCAAAACATGTGTCAAATTCTATGCTTTGCATACTATAGGATTAAAAAGAAAATTGAATTTCATGAAGTTTTGACCAAGTTAAGGTGGTCAGACATAATGAAGTTTTTATATTTTTAAAGAAGTTGTAATAAAAAAAATTCATAATTAATTATTTACTTGGAAAAAATTACAAAAAAAATAAGCATCGTGATTGGGGCATGAGTCCCTCTACTTATATCTAAAATCTTATAAAAATCATATCATTTTATTGTGGTTAGGTGGTCGACAGACACCTACTTCTTATTTTTTCCCCCCTAAATTTAAGTACCACCGCATTAAAATTTCAAATTTTCACCAAATAGATTTTTTTTAAACAAACCTAGTAGTTTAGAAACTACATTCAATTTTCTATAGATTCTATTCTTACATATTTTTGAAATAATATAGATAACTTATTTAAATTTTTATGTCAAGTTGCCTAACTCTGATTTTTCTAATTTTTTTGCCACTTAAGGGCCTATTTTTTCCATGATGATCCTGCACATACCCTGAAACAAAAATTATGGAAACAATAACAAAAATCTCAAAACAATCCACATAAATGCAGAAATGAAGATTTTTATGACCAAAAAGTCAGATTATAAGCCTGATCGGGGACTCGTTCACCCTAGGGTAAATGGGTCCTAGATGAGGTTTTCTAAAACAAAATTTTAAATGATTTTCAATGGTTTTCAGATTCCAGTTTGTTCCAACAATTTTTTAGTTTCATTCTTCTATGAATGCAATGTGAAATACAAGTGCAAAATGTGACAAAATGATAATCTAGAACACTTAATTTAATATGGACTCTTGTTTCAATTTTCAAATGCAAGTTAATATGATGTAAATGATATGCAAGATGATTATTTTTTATATTTTTTCAGATTTAAAGAATACAAAATATGCAATCCAAAAACATTTAATGAGAAACAAAGTTGAACACAAATTAGACACCCTAAATGAGACCTAATTCAATGCAAATGGATGTAAATGAATGCAAGATCTAAATCTAGGATGAAAAATGACTCCAAAATCATAAAATACAATGATCAAACTCAAGTTCACCAAAATGAAATAAAGAAAAATTATTATGTGGGGGTGGAATCAAAATGGAGACTAATGATGCACCCTACTTTTCTCCTTATTTCATTCAAAAGGTGTGCTATAATATGCAAACGAAGAACAATAATTAAATCTAATTGATATAGTAGTCAAAAGGGAGATCTAGAAAGGGTAAACTATTGTGTACCTATCACCAAAGATTCTTTTTCAAGACTCACTAAGGACTCATTTTCCCTATGTTTAATGGGTCCTAGCTAGGGCTCC
The DNA here is from genome assembly GCA_007258455.2 of Sequoia sempervirens. Lineage (NCBI taxonomy): Eukaryota > Viridiplantae > Streptophyta > Pinopsida > Cupressales > Cupressaceae > Sequoia > Sequoia sempervirens. The sequence continues at coordinate 87,779 of VDFB02276091.1, read as the reverse complement.
AAAAAATTAGTTTTTGGGTTCTATTCTACTCATTCCACACTCCCAGATTCTAGTCAGGCACTATAGAAAAGCCAGAAATAAACCTTGTAGACTAGTTTCTATGATTTGAAAAAATTTCTTGGAAATTTGATAACATTACAAATTTCTTCCATTTTTCTCTCTAATTGATCTTCAACCTAAAACCTACAATCACACATCAAAGAGAGGAAAATTTTAATTGTTAGGGAATATGGTTTTCCTTGGTCAAACCCCCTTTTTGGTAATTAAACCTTGAAATGAATAAAAGCATGAAAGGAATGATGAATGAACAAATGCAATGCCACAAATCACCAATCCTTATTTGAACCTATATATTTGGAATTTAGCATGAAGTGGCCTCAATGGATATAGATCTTGATTATGAAACTTGATGTGAAACAATGCATTTGATATGCTTGAATTTATCTTGAACACTACATCAACATATTATCTCAAACAACATGCATGACACAATACATCTTTGACATGGCAATGGAATCTTGATTGCTGCAATAATCTTCTACAAATCTTCCCTTGAATGCCTTAGAAATGATCTTGAATTCTCTTGATAATGCTCACTTGGATGCTCTAGGTGATTATGAAAATTTTCTATGTGAAACATAATGAAATGACCTTATATTTATACATATCTTAAGATTAATTCCCGAAGTTCAAATATCACAAGCTAACATTGAATTATACATTTTAAATAATTAAAATACCATCAAAAACATATTTCAAATAGGGGTCCCAGGTCTAAGTGAGGACCCATTCACCATATAGTGAATGGGTCCTAGGCCACTTATCTAGGACACACATCAGACAACATGAAATTTCATGTAAAAATAGGGTCCTAGGACTAAGTGAGTGAATGGGTCCTAGGTCACCTACCTAGGACACACATCTTCCAAAGTTAAGTGTTGTGAAATGGAATTTATGAATTTCAGGTTTCATCCCCCAAAATTTGTATTTAATTAGGTTTGGATTTGAATTAAAGGGGCTAGTTAAGGAAAATTAACCTCAATTAATTAATAAATCCCTAGATTAGTGCGAAAGTATAAAGGTACACCTTAAAACACCCTAAATAGGGCACAATTAAGTCCATTTTATTTAGAAGGGCTCTATACTTAATCTAAATGTGTAAAACACATTACAACACTAAATTAAGGCATCATTAAGCTCATTTTATTGTTAATTATTCCCAAATTAATTGTGAAAAAAGGGATAATTTTTCTAAAACTATAGGGAGATAAAAAATAATGACTATCATGATCATCAATGATTGCATCCTCTTAAAACCAAAAAATTCTCACAAGTGGGAGAGCTAGTAGGAGATGAATCAAGACTAGGAAAAGTGATATTAAGAAATGTGTCAACGATCTCATTCTCTTGTTCCATAATATCTTCCCAAGTGGTAGAAGTATTGGGATAGGTACAAGAAATATTCTCATGACACTCAATGATTTGGTCTTCTAACACCAAGGTACCTTCCTCATAAGTAGGAGAGGTATCAAGAGAAGAACAACTATGATTGTCATGATTGTCATGATTGGATCCTCTTGCACCAAAACTTTCTCACAAATGGGAGAGATATTGATCAATAGAGTGACTAACATGCTTGTCAAAGGTTTCATTTTGTTTCCTTATATTATGCTCATAAGTAGGGAGATTGCAATCATACAAGCTATGTGATTCCCTATGAAAACCATATGTTTGGAAAGGAAACATTCCTCTACTTGCCTTATGGATTTGTAATATGTTGAAACAACCTATAATTTTGAAATTGTATGAAAATGAAAACTAATCTATCTAAATTATACAATGCTTGAGAAAATATAAATAGTT